>JAMZAV010003474.1:0-181118 GCA_024449915.1 Sweltsa coloradensis
GGGGACTTCTTCAGGCGAGGTGGCTACTAAATCGTCTACATGCGAACCAAACTCCAACACATACCAAACCGTGTAGGCCAGCAAGAAGTAATCTGCAAGCATGTTGTCATCATCAGCAAGGTTACTTACACACCATTCATACTGGGGCACACAGTCAGCACAGACAGTAAGGGGGCTACCCCTCCCAAACTCTGGTGCTTGGGAGACAAGAAATCCATGACTTACCCTGGATTTGAACCAGGACCCTTGGCAACAAGAGAAAGCTGCCCCTCCTGCTGTTGTTTGGGCAAGGGTGCCTCTTCATTCATACAAAGAGAAAAGGTTAGAGATAGGAAGGGTGGAAAGTCACAACACACACAAACCAGTGAGGGGACTTCCCTCCTAGACTTGGTGCTTGGGCGACAAAAGAACCATGTCTTACCCTGATTTGAACCAAGACCCGTGGCAACGGAGAGGCGCCCTACTAATTGTGACGGATTCGAAAACGAAAGGAAACAAGACTACAAATTGCAAGCTCTTGGCTATAGCACGGGTACACGTGCTATATTAGCTCTTGGCTGCAGATGAAGAGGTAAGGAAAGACAAGATATGACTAAAAAAGAAAAGAGCTAATATAGCACGTGCTATAGCCAAGGAGCTTGCAATTTGTAGTCTTTTTTTTCCTTTCGTTTTCGAATCCCAGTCACAATTAGTGGGGCAGCCTCTCTCTTGCCACGGGTCTTGGTTCAAATCCAGGATAAGACAATGGTTCTTTTGTCGCCCAAGCACCAGAGTCTAGGAGGAAGCCCCCTCACTGGTTGGGGCTGTGTTGTGACTTTCCACCCTTCCTATCTCTAACCCTTTTTCTCTTTGTATGAATGAAGAGGCACCCTTGCCCAGCAACAACAGAAGGGGCAGCTTTTCTTTTGTTGCCAAGGTCCTGGTTCGAATCTAGGGTTAGTCATGGATTTCTTTTTCCCGGGGCACCAGATTTGGGGAGGGAAGCCCCTTACTGTCTGTGCTGACTGTGTGCCCCAGTATGAATGGTGTGTGAAGTAACCTTGCTGATGATGACAACATGCTTGCAGAATTTACTTCTTGCGTGGCCCTACCACAGGTTTGGTTATGTGTTGTGAGTTTTGGTTGCATGTAGTTGGGCTGATTTTTAGTGGCCACCCATCCGCCTGAAGAGTCCCAGAAGGACGAAACGCGTCCGTGGATTAAGGTAACAACTTTAAATTAGCTACGTTGTCATCAGCAGGTAAAAAGGGTTTGTCGCCCCCAGCCCTTCAGGCTGGCTTTTATGTTCTCTATGCTTTCCCAACCTGTCAACTCTTCTCCAATCTAAACTAAACTAGCCATTTGGCCTTTTTCAAACTAATTGAATAACTATTGGAATTAGCTAGGCATGTTTGATAATAATATTTCCAACTGTCATGGTGCCAACTATAGGCCTAACGTTAAATTAAAACAGAAATGTTGATTTCTATGTCCAATTGTCAAATAAAATTTCATATTTTGGAGTTAAGACTTACAGAAATTGAGAAAAGTTCCCGATTTGACTCTAATTCAGCAGAAAACGTAATTATTACCTTATTTTACTACTTAATAATAAACAGTCATATTTTTTGGTTCTAGTGTGAAAATGCCTATTGTCTAGTAGATTGGGGTTGACGGTTGGGAAAGCAAAGAGAAACATAAATCACAAAACTTTTCACCTGCTGATGACAACTGCAGCTAATTTAAAGTTGAGTCATGGATGTTTTGTCCCCCGAGCACTAGAGTTGGAAGGGAAGCCCCCTTACTGTTTGTGCTGACGGTGTGCCCCAGTATGAATGGTGTGTGAAGTAACCTTGCTGATGATGACATGCATGCAGAATTTGCTTCTTGCGTGGCCCTACCAACAGGTTTGGTTTGTGTTGTGAGTTTTGTTTGCATGTATTAGCTGATTTTTAGTGGCCACCATCTGCCTGATGAGTCCCAGAAGGACAAAATGCGTTGTGGATAAAGCCCATAAAGGTAACATAACAACTTTAAATAAGCTGCAATTGTCATCAGCATGGTGAAAAGTTTTGTCGCCCCCAGCCCTCCAGGCTGGGATTTATGTTCTCTTTGCTTTCCCAACCTGTCAACCCCTTCTCCAATCTCACAGTTCATATTAAGCACCATTTAGTGAAAAAAGTCATTCACGAAAATTCGGTACAGACGGACGACAGCTTACCTTAAAAACATGTTAGGGTAGGTTGCATAGACACAAAATAGATGAGGAGGCCTAGACAAGTCGTTTTGACTGACTAGTGGTCGTTATTACTCAGCGTGAGAAGAGTAATTAAGCGAGCGTTTCCATTTGACTCTGCCGGAAAAAAGTCACTAGCTTTTTTTTTTTTTTTTTTTATGTCTCGCCATAACGTTCGAACGGAGGCTCGGATCGAGTTGAAATTTTGACCATCCGCAAGCTTTGTTCTCGGTTGAATGCCATTAGTTTTGTGGCAAAATCGTTCAAAAAAATTAAAAAGTTACATTAAAGTTAATCGAAAAATTTTTTTTCAAACTAAACGCGACAAAATCTGAGGTGGCCAAATCATTTAGAATGTCCGTCCGGTCACGAATTTTGTTCATTTTTTTGATCCGATAAGTTTGTGTAAATGGGAAAAAACATTATAACAAAAATAACGTTGCCCTGGCAACGAAAAGACGCGCGAAGTTTCTAATGCACTGCCACCTAGAAGTAATCAAAATACTTTCGCGGAAGTGTGTATTATTTGTCACCAAAGAGTTTAAATAGTTTTCCCAAGGAGTCAAGGTCCTCTAGATGGCGGTGGGTTTTATCCACAAAGTAAAGGTTTTCACAGGGTTTTACCCAAATACTTTGGCAATAATAAATAATTTGGAAACTGGCCCTGTGGACAGCGAACGTCGCAAATTTTTAAAATTTAAAAAAAAAAGTGCAATGGGGGACTAGCTATAGCACGTGCTCACTTAGCAACGCGGCTAACTGAGCGTTTCCAAGTATATTTTTTTAATGGGCACCACTTTACCAGCTGACAGGTTTTAGTCAGATTGAAAGTCACATTAAGCCAAACCAAATTTTTTTCTGGGGAAAATTTGTTGTTTGTGAAATCTTTGATAGGCTAGGTACTTGTGATTGTGAAAAGTAATTTATTACTTAGCCAAAACCTTATTAATGGCGGGAGTTAAGGGCCCATAACCAGTGCACTACCTTTTTCGTAGAGTCACTGCGGCGGCGTAAACCTCTTTTATAAAACATCGAAACATTTAATTATTCAGCAATTTAGGACAAATATGCGTCTCCTGAGTTAAAATTATATACCCCAACATGGGGGCTTCAAAATTGCAGCTAAATATTCAGACTTTCAATTCTTTTATAGGTACCGGTACCGGGAATACAAAGCAGAAAATTTTTAAATCAACCTCAGCTGGGGGTTGAACCCGGGTCTCCCCCTTACCGTGCGGATGACTTCTCCACTAGACTACAGATGCAATATAAATCTTTTATGGCCCATTTTAATTCCTGGCTGTTTTAAAATTTGCTGAACAATTTATTTATTTTTTTTTTTATTTGGGCAACAAAAAAAAATACAAAGTACAGTTAAAATTTTAAAAAGTTTTTCACCGGTTTTGTCCTTTTTTGGGGAAAAAAAGACTAGTTTTTACATAAGTATTAATATAATTAATATAGGATTTTTACAAAAAATAGTATAGGCCTTAGCCTATTATTGGGACCTCCTATAATTAAGCGAGCGAAGCGAGCGTTTCCATTTGCTCTGCCGGGAAAAAATTTTTCACCGTTTTTTTTTTTTTTGTTTGTTTGTTTTTTTTTTTTGTTTGTATGTCTCGCCATAACGTTCGAGGGGCTCGGATCGAGTTGAAAAATTTTGACCATCCGCAAGGTTTTTTCTCGATTGAAAGGGCCATTAGTTTTGTGGGCAAAATCGTTAAAAAAATAAAAAAATTACATTAAAGTTAATCGAAAATTTTTTTTTTAAACTAACCGGGGACAAAATCTGGATACCAAACATTTTGAATGTCCGTCCGGTCCGAAAATGTTAATTTTAGTTTTATCCATAAGTGTGTAGATGGGAATTACATTAAACAAAAAATAACGTTCCATGGGGAACGAAAAAAAAGCGCGAAAATTTTTAATGCACTGCCACCTAGAAATAATCAAAATACTTTCGAGGGGGCAGTCTCTTATTTGCACCCAAAGAGTTTAAATATTTTTCCCAATGAGTCAAGGGCCTCTAGATGGCGGTGGATTTTATCCAAAGTAAAAGATTTACAGCGGGGAACAGCGCCGGAAGAGCCAGGGACACAGCATCATAGCATAGCCGCGCCCACGTCGTAGCGATTGGTCCGCTCCGACGTGCAGCTGTTCGTTTGGCGTTGGTTGAGGCGCGGGCGATAGCGTTAAAAGATTTAGCGAGATTGGCGGTTTCTTTATTACTTCTACCCGACCCGAACTTTTCGGGTAGGAATTGACGGCCTCCCCGCACCCCTGCCCTTCCCCAACCACGGATGGTCGGGTAATTTTACCTACCGAAAATTCACCCGGTTGTTAGGGGTACACGCACATCCGCCTGTAGTTAATTGTTACTTATTATAGGACTTTATTATATTAAAATTATTCATAAGTATAAACTAATTAGAATGATATCTCGCGATTTTATAAAGTGCATAAGAAGCGAGCGATACTGTATGTGTGGTTCTGATCTTATGAGTTGTGAACATTCTTGACGTTGAATTTGATTTTAGTATTTATCGTACCCTGTTAGCCTTAGTATTAGAGTTATATATATGTATAGCCTTTGAAATACATAGTGGAGTTGTATTCAGATATTGAAAATTAGAGCATGTAATATGGATACAAATGCCATCCCGGTGTCTCAGGGTCGCCATGGGGCGTAGGTCTGAATATAGTTATATTATGTCTGGTGGACATAGGTCTCAAATCCCTGCATATTGGAGAGCGATTTTATCATTTTGGGCAACCATGCTTTTGATATCATCAATTACAACATTTTGGGAGAGCAACGACAATTTGTATCCGTGATTGTACATATTATAAGTGAGACAAACGCGGAATGACAGTGTTCTTTAGTAAGCACATAGCGCGCTCCCGACATCACTGATCGGGGGGGGGGACAGTGCATTTTTCGCCACCAGGTAGCAACCCTTTGCTTGGAAACGCGTAAACAGGAAATAGAAGGCTGTGGGGTGCGCACCGAGGAAAACCAACTGGAACAAAGAACAGCAATCGAGTAACTAAGCAAACAACAGGCCTTTAGGCTGGTAGTTTATTTCAACATAGTCGTGCTGCAGAGTACCAGCTGTGTGGTGAGCAGGGGCTCAAAAAAATCATTAAATAGAACATAGCTCCGGCTGGTGGCATGGTGGAAGATAATTTTAATGTTGGTTCAGGACGATATAGTAAATCTTGCTCGAACGTTTCCCTTCATAGCCGTCTTCTCTGCCAAACACGTGAGATATTTAACACTGGTGTTATATGGCTGACTTAACCAGCAGGAAGCCTATAAACTTTCTGTCTAAAACGATTCTATCTAATTAGTTTTCCCCGCTATTTACGTACATAAAAAAAAAACGATTTAAAAGTGTACTTCCTACCCTAGAAAATACATTGTTCTTCCATCCGCGCTCTGCTGTGATATGTTTTACCAGCCGCGCTCGCGCGTTTGTATCAGCTTTACGACTGTCCGCACACACCTATCGAGGGAGAGTGCGAGGGAGAGAGAGATGGGGGGGGGGAGAGGGGGGAGAGAGAGAGAGGCAATAATCATGCGCGAACAAAGGTGCGCGTTTTGATCCAACTCAGTTGACCGGATAAGAATTTGCAATGTACCGTGTATGTAGGCCTATTTGTCTATCAACAATATAACGAAATCTGTAATCACGACGAATGGTACTTATTACTGAACGAGTGGATTATCTTTTCCCAGGCCTTATCTTGTGTCGAGAGCGAGTGCGGGCAATAGTGAGTAGATCCCCAACGGGCAGTGGGAAAATAATTACTTGCTGACCATCTTATTGTTGTGTGACATGCCCCGTGGCATCTGGGCATGGTTGTATTTTTTTAGCCCTGGTGCGTGTATCAAAGTACTGCACGGAACTAAACAATACGCCTATGGTATTGCACAAGACGGAGATAGTAAAAATAACTTTCAATGAATGGCTCAAAAGCAAAATGGCGCGGTGGTTGGGACACATGATGAGGGGGGTTGCTGAAGGAGACGGTGAACAGGATGCAGGGGATTAAGAGGGGAAGACGAGGGAGACCAGACTGAGGGGGAGAGGTAAGAAAGACAGAACACAGCTTGGGAAAGAGTTCAAACAGAAGAATGGTTGGAAACATAGGAAAATATGTCAATGAACTGGTGAGCAAAACCTTCAAAGTATTAGAAGTAAGAAAGTAAGAGATAAAAGAAGAACAAGAAAGATGGGTGGAGCGTCGGCATTGTAGTGACTTCGATAGACATACGGGGGCACAAGACTTTGGTGGAGAACACTCCCACCCCTAAGCCGACTTCAATGTTGGGATTAGTATAGGGGTTATGGATATTATTTATTTATCAAATCATCAGTATTATTTCACAAGTTATACTTTTCGCGACCCGATCTAATGAAGAGAAAAAAAATAGGATAATATTGACGGATGTTTCGTCGCGTCGCAGGATTCTCGATTCTTATTTCTTGTTTCCATGTTTTTTTACTCGGGACAAGGAGGGTACAATGAAGAGCACTGAGATTTACAGTATCAATGTACCATAATGACATACGCCACACCCACGGACAAGGGGACACTAGGGTTACTAACAGTTCACTCCAAAGAAAAGCAAGCCATCGGCAAACATTGAACTTGCCGCCATAAGCTAAGTGGTTCCAATGCACTTTATTAGAGCTAGCAATTTCAGTCAAACTATTACGATATTGTAATTTTGAAATCGTACCGCATTCCTAACATTTAAGTTATTTTATTTTCACAGGTCTATTTTACTGAATAAATGCAGTAAGGTGAAACTGTGAGTGTGAGCTAGTCAACATGCGGGGAACATGCAAACATGCTAGGAACAGCTGGTGCTTCTTCATGACCATCGCTTAACACTATCATAACTTCACTCCTGACAACAGCCGTGTCCAGATAACTTAGGAGACTGCAAGAAATTTAAGGAGTGAACAGACTTATAATATACGGTAACAGAATTTAAGATGGGTTACACGCAGTAGTCGATGCACCGTAGCTACTCAACATGCAGGCTACCACTCTTTACATTGGGAGGATAGCGGATTAGAATAGATCAACTGTTCAAGAAACTGACCTTACAAACATCAATTACGATACAAGCATGGTTTGGGGTGCTGAGATGGACGATGTCTGAGAGCGTTGAAGAATCATCAATTTTTTGTGTAGCTTGGCTGACATACGATGTGGAATGGTTCTCGAGGAGCCTTCGTGTGTATGCGTTCGTACAGGTGCACACCCTCATCCCTGAAAGTATGTCAATACAGTCAATGGTAGGTTGCATAAGGATCAAAATAAAACTAATGTTAATTGATAAGAGTATAAGGACCTGTGAAGAAATGAGCAAATGAAAAAAGTTCTAATGTCGTTATAATGAAAATCTTCAAATTTCAGATAAAAACTCAAGGTAAGGCATATTCATCATAAAAATCGCACTGTATAATCAATACCCGTTCGCAGCAACGCGTTGTAAGCATACGTTATTCACATAAACAAAATTTAGGCCATATAAAGTTAAACTATGGAATTTAGCTAGGCGATTCGCTCGCGATAATAATAGAGTTCCGCAAACTGTCATATAGTTCCATAAGTGCGACTATAGGTTAAATTAAAAACAGAAATGTTGATTCTATGGTCCAATTGTCAACTAAATTGCATATTTTGGGTTAAAAACTTACAGAAATTGAGAAAAGTTCCGATTTGACTCTAATTTAGCAGAAAAACGTAATTATGACCTTATTTTGCTACTTAATAATACAAACAGTCATATTTAGGTTCGAGTGTGGAAAATGCCTATGTCTAGTTAGATTGGGGGTGACAGGTTGGCGGAAAGCAAAAGAACATAAGAAATTACCAGCCTGAAGGGCTGGGAGAAACAAAAACTTTTCACTGCTGATGACAACTGCAGCTAATTTAAAGTTGAGTCCATGGATGTTTTATGTCTCCCGAGCACTAGAGTTGGAAGAGAAGCCCCTTACTGTTTGTGTGACGGTGTGCCCCAGTATGAATGGTGTGTGAAGTAACCTGGCTGATGACGAAACATGCAGCAGAATTTGCTTCGTGCGTGGCCCTACCACAGGGTTTGTGTATGGTTGTGAGTTTTGTTTGCATGTAGTTAGCTGATTTTTAGTGGCCACCATCTTGCCTGATGAGTCCCAGAAGGACGAATGCTTGTGGATCCATAAAGGTAACAACTTTGTTAAAAAAAAAAAAAAAAATTAGCTGCAGTTTGCTCATCAGCAGGTGAAAAAGTTTGTGTCGCCCCAGCCCTTCAGGCTGGGATTTAGTTCTCTTTGCTTTCCAAACAGTCACACCCTCTCCCATCTCATTCATATTACGCACATTTAGTGAAAAAAGTCATTCACGAAAATTCAGGGTACAGACGGACGACAGCTTACCTTTAAAATGTTTAGGTAGGTTGCATCAGACACAAATAGATGAGGAGGCATAGACAAGTCGTTTTGACGGACTAGTGGTCTTTTACTCAGCGTGAGAAGAATAAAGTAAGCTGAGCGAAGCTGAGCGTTTCATTTGAGAGCTTTGCGCGGAAAAAGAATAATAGTCAACTGTAGCTTTGTTTTTTTTTTTATGTCTCTGCCATAACGTTTGGAAATAGCGGAGGGCTCGGATCGAGTTGAAAATTTTGACCATCCGCCAGCTTTGTTCTCGTTGAGCCATTAGGTTTTGTGGCAAAATCGTTCAAAAAGTTTAAAAAAGTTACATAAAGTTAAATCGAACAGTTTTTTTCAACTAAACGGCGGACAAAAATCTGAGGTGGGCCAAATATTAGACTGTCCGTACGGTCACGAATATGTAATTTTATTTTGATCCGATACGTAGTCGTAAATGGAAATTACCCTTATAACAAAAGTAACGTTGCCATGGCAACGAAAAAGGAAGGCGTAAGTTTATAATGACTGACACTAGAAGTCAATAAAATACTTTTGAGGAAGTAGTGTATTATTTGTCACCAAAGAGTTAATAGTTTCCCAAGGAGTCAAGGCCTCTAGATGGCGAGTGGAATTTTATCACAAAGTAAAGTACACACGGGCTTACCCAAATACTTTGGCAATAATAAATTAATATGGAAAAATAGCCCTGTGGACAGGCAACGTCGCAAATTTTAAATTTTAAAAAAATGTGCAATGTGGGTCTAGCTATAGCACGTGCTTACTTATCAACGCGTCCAACTGAGCGTTTCCTAGTATATAGTTTTTTAATGTCACCACTTTCACCAGCTGACAGGGTGTAGTCAGGATTTGAAGTCACATAAAGCCAAAACCAATTATTTTCAGGCACAAATATTGTTGTTGTGAAATCTTTGATAGGCTACTCTGTGATTGTGAAATGTAATTTATTCTATTTAGCACCAAAAAACTTATAAAAATGGTCGGGGAGTAGAACCTAAACCAGCGCACTACCTAGTCGTATGAGTCAGTGCGGAAGGCGTAAACCTCATTTGAACCCCCCCCCCGTTTTTTTTTTTTTTTTTTGGAACACGAGACATGTAATTATCAGCAATTAGGACAAATATGCAGGGTCTCCTGAGTTAACATTATATACCCAACATGGTTTGCTTCAAAATTGCAGCTAAAATTTAGGAACAATTCCAATTTACATTTATAGGGTTACCGTACCGGTAATACAAAGCAGAAATTTGTAAATCAACCTCAGCGGGATTGAACCAGGGTCTACCGCTTCACCGGCGGATGACTTTCTCCCCACTAGACTACTCCACTAGGACTACAGATGCAATAAAGATCTTAATATAGGCATATTAATCCTGGACTGTAATTTAATATTAGCTGAACAATTCAATCTAGAACAAGGATCACCAGTGCAGGTTTACAACTCACGGTAACAGAAGTTCAGTTTGAAAGATGCTGGTTGGCTGAATGACTCACAACAATGTGCCATATGAGGTGCCATATCTCTCGCAGTCGGCTGATACTCGGTTGGACTTTTTGGACAGGACGGTGCATCGTCCACAGGTCGCCATCTTGAACGTTATAGGCTGCGAGACAGAACAACAGCGGTGTGTTATACATTTACTCTCCACCACCCCCCCCCCACCCCCCCCCCCCCCCCCCCCCCTCCCCCCCCCCACCCCCCCCCCCCCCCCCCCCCCCCCCCCACGTTGTTCTTTTTTGTTAGGGTTATTGTGGCGACCTCTGTGTTATAAACACAAAGTAATATAGAATTTAACTCTTCTCAATACAAAGGAGATTCTAGTAATAGGGTAGCCTCAGGCTGACATAGGTTTTACCGTACATCTGGGACCAACTTCACGCAAAGGCGTGTGTGTGAAAACATATTGCTCAATGTACTTTAAGGGGCTATTAGTATTACCCCCAAAAATTATTTTTTTCCACAAAATCAAGATAATAGCCTACTAGTCCACACTAGAATGACAATCAAAAAATATATCTTAAGGCGTGACAGGAGTAGGCTATAATATCGGCGCGATGCAGTGTCCCCGCATCAGTTGGAACTCGGCCCAACAACTGTTATATACGGCATAATTTTTTTTTTACTTTTTCACGATAAAATTGTACTAGGACTTGTGTGATGTCGATTCGAAAATTGTCATATAATATGGGCATATAAAAAATTGCAAACTTGGACAATATTTTGAAAATTACCTGCACTTTAGAGCTTTTATGTATAAAAGAAGTTACAAAACGTCTTTTTAGTGGAAAATGTACACACAAAGTCCTAATTTTAACATTTATCTTCAAACTAAAATAAAAAAATTACCTAAAATCGTGTGTGTAGTTACGCTAAACTACTAATTGCAGTGTTGTGTGCCGCTATTTCTAGGCCATGTTTCAGTACCCAGCAAGTGGCGCACTGCTCGGCGAGACGACTTTTTTGATTGACCAGGATGTGGTTATTTATGTTTGAAATAACAGTATTCATGGGGCCAGAGAGTACAAACTGTTCAGCTATATGACAGAAGCACACCACTCATTGAGCATTAATGACATGTTTACTGTTTGCTATGAACACAGCAACAGTAAGACCATTAGGTTATTTTGGTAATGCTGTTAAGATTGATCACCCATTTTATTTTTTCACGCTGAGCCCAATAAGAAAACTTACACAGCATAATCATAATCGTGGCATACGATATAAATTCGATGGGAAAATGCTAAAAATTATTAGTATGATCTGCAACGGTCATCAGTTCATATTAGATACGCCTCGAACACATGATGTGAAAACAGTATTACTCTATAGATGTAACGGAACGCAATATTTGTTAGCCTAGTATATGATACGTGTCAAATATTAAATTAAAACTTATTACTTTAATTACGGTTCATCGCGCGTTTCTTTCGGCGAGCTGGAGTATCTACTTCACAAAAGTACTCGGACAGTGGCATAGGTACTATTTTTTAGTGGGGGGTCACACTCAAGTTGATACGAGGTTGCGGTGGGCAAACCGGGGTCTGGGCTGAAGCCCCGAGCCGGCGGGACACGACTGTTGTGCGCTGTGTGAGCACGATGATTTTTTTCAAAAGGTGCCCTTGATAGGTGGCCTAAAAACGTTTTCAGGCGAATTAAATAATGAATAAGGGTTCCATTGAGCTAAATATTGCATTTGAAGATTGATTACCTAAACTAAAATTGGTCCGGACAGTCTGCTTGGGAAGTGGGTAAACATGTGCACACCAAAAAGGATGTAATGAATTATTAGTCTGAGATCAGAGGCTAGCTAGTCTCTTACTTAATCTTCTAAAAACATGTTAAACAAAAACCTTCCTTCGTTTGCAAGCTCGACAGTGATCAAAATCCTAAAAATTCACCCACCAAGCATAAGTTGCTGAGTGGACGCATTGCGCAATTGCCATTTAAAAAATGGAAAGTAAAATAGTGTTCCAGTTTGGAGTCGTTCTGTGTTTAATTTATGCGACTTTTCAATACGAAATATCTTTAAATCTATTGTATTAAAATTGTCTTCACTGGGAATAAGAGACCCGGCGAGTTAGCTCCCGCCATGTGGCGGTGCGTGGTTCGGAGGGCGGATGGGCTGTCTGTGTACAAATGAGCATGGGATGACGGCGTCATGAAACTCGGTCTATTTGGTAGTTAGTATGGTGTTTTATTATTGGGGTGTGATGAGTTAAGTTTGTTGTGTATCGATATAACCAAATAAAATGGTGATAAGACATGTTGTGGTGCCACTGACACCGCCAAAACATATCAAGAACGTTGAGAAGGTCTTATTCACGTGAGAAAATCTAAGCCGATCATGTTGACAAACGGGTATTCGCTTGGGGCATATCCTCATGACACATGAAAGATACTATCAGATTATACTTTGTGTGTGCCATTCCATAAGGAAAGAGTGGTACGCAATAAATTAGTCCACAGCTGTCCCCCACCCCCTCCAGCAGCAAGCATTTCTCTTGCAATCGTAAGATAAGTACACTTCTTGTCTAAGCCAGCACGTGTGTAAAAGCGGGCTCCGACAACGTATGACGTGACAAGTTGTCGCTTTACTTTTTTTTACGTGTTATCAATCACGATCTATTGGTTATATGGTGATGGTTGATTGTGCCAGTGCAAGTGTAACCTAACCAAATACGATGGACATAAATAGCGGATCGACGGACACATTCTGTGATTTGCCACATCATCGTCATTAGGAAAAAATTGATTAAGATTACTTTATCAAATTCAAATGATAATTTTGTCTTTCAAACTTGCTCTATCTTAGCATTATCTTTGCTCTGAACATCGTTTTTGTAATTATATTTTGTGTGTTGAAGAACCTGAGTTACCCTGATGGCGGAAAAGGTTCATTGGTGAGATTCTGCCGAAGCTAAGTGTTTGTGTTTAAACGGTTACTAGTTACTACGATGAAATCTTTCCACACTATCTAAAACGAGAATCATTAGTGTGCAGTAAGAAAAGTAGTACAATAAAAAGATTGGAACAAACAGACTAGACAATGTAAATAACTATGGAAACAAATCGGTTACA
Organism: Sweltsa coloradensis; assembly: GCA_024449915.1. Classification (NCBI taxonomy): domain Eukaryota; kingdom Metazoa; phylum Arthropoda; class Insecta; order Plecoptera; family Chloroperlidae; genus Sweltsa; species Sweltsa coloradensis. The sequence goes on from JAMZAV010003474.1 coordinate 13,244, forward strand.
CAGGTGTTTTATATAATAGAATAAATTAGTGTATGCACAGGTGATGTCTGCGTGTAATGCACTGTGTGCTGCATCCGCGTTCAGGCTGGAACTTTACTTAGTCCACAATTAATTGTCATTATCTGCTATCTATAATAGGAAAAACGGTTTAACCAATAAAATTTACTTTATACTTTATAAAAAACATGTATAACCTACTACGGAAAAATTTGGAAAATATAAGTGGCATGCTTGCGTTTCGAAACTAAAAAAAAAAAAAAAAAAAAATATTATTACTTTAAAATTAATATACGTGCAATTTCACACAGTGATTTAAAATTGTGACTGTGATTTGTACGTGTATTGTGATATTTATTGAGTAGTTTCACTATGTTATTTATATTTGTGTATTTTCACGAAAACACAATGTAGGCCTAAATAAATTTAAAATTGAGTCGCTTTTGTATTTATTTTCTCATGATGAAGTGGTTTCTGATTGTTTTTATGTGGACAAGTGTTTCAAAAGTTGGACCGTCACCAACAGAATAAAAGACGCCTCCCCATCCCCCGATTGAAGACCGCTCGTCCTCTACCACCAGAAGTGTTTTTAACTTCAATCACATCCCGTGTTGCTTTTTTTTTTTTTTTTTGGTGTTCGTTTTCATTTTTGGTTTGTTGTTGTGTATGTTTTTTGTGTTTTTTTTTTTTTCTTTTTTTTTTCCCAACTCTGCTCTGCAGTATAGGTGCCGATGTGTTCTAGCGAAACCCACAGCTAGCCTGCGCTGCGGTGGCACTAGCCCTAAGCTGCACAAGAATTATTACGTTTCAGGCGCATCAACCGTTAGGGTCATAATGCGCCACTCTAGCCAAGGGGGTATGGAAAGAAAAACTACCATAAAGAAATAGGCCTAACATTAGGCCGATGCACAATTGCCCGGTAACGATCGGGAGAAATTTGAATAATTTTAAATTTACGACACGATGCACAATAAAGTTCCGGCAACGACAACGGGAACTCACCAAATTTTTTAATTTCCTACGTTCCCGGGAAACCCAATGGGAAATCAAGTAGGCCTACACGTCCCAAAAAAAATTTTATCAGCTGATTGATGCTTTATCGGATTTAAAAGCAAAAAAAATTTAAAAACAAAAAAACAGAAAAACAAAAAATTTAAATTTAAAACATTGGGGCCAGGACCTTTTTGAAAGTGGAAAACTTAGGTCTAGGTCTCGATTTACGTCACGAAGTACGTCATCCAATCACCAGTTTCATCGTGACGTCACAAGTAGCTCCGAATAGTCACTGCACACAAATCGAGGACTGATTGAAATCAATAATAAGAATAGAATCGAAAGTGCACACTAGATTCAGGTCTTGATCATAGCGGACGTTATTAACGTGTATTTACATACCGTACCCTACCATTTCCATATCAAATTGATTATGTACTATTATTTTAAGATTATTACCAACATTTAATAAAACTTACTTGGGCTTAGGGATACTCAACGTGATTTGTGAAGTGTTTCGATCAACTCCCGAGGCCGCCATGTTCTAGAAATGACACTAGTGTTGTAACATTTTTCAACGAGACCCAAGATCAAAGTAATGAGGACCAAAGCAATAAGTAATAAGACAAAGTAATGAGACCAAGAACAGAATTCCCCAGAAAACGTCCTTTTTATTGATTTGTTCCCGTCCAGTTTCTTGTCTCGGGCCCATTTGTGCTCCCAAAACCTAACCTCAAAATTTCCATTCATGAATTCTAGCCCTACAGTACCTAGCCTAGGCCTAGCCCTAGGGCCTAGGGACCCAAGGGACGTCTTAAAAGGAAGCAGTAGGGTTAAACGGGGTGTTTTATTAACCTAAACCAATAAGGTGTTTTCGCAATACACACCACAATTTTTCATAGCTTACCTTATTAAAAAACCAACCAAATTTCCGAAAAGTTTCCAGAGTTTTTAAGCAATGGCCTTGGCGTATCACATCACCAAATCTTTCACCCCCACCGCCAACAAAATGCAAAATGCGGGTCCAGATTCCAGGCGGCAGTGCTGGCGCCTAATTTAAAATTCATTACAAATACAAACCAAGTACAAACATAATTTTGTAGGCCTATATCCAATATGATTAAAAAGTTTTGTACAAAATTTTTATTCTTATTAGTTTTACTACAACTTATTTAACTTATTTAGTCCTTATTAAAAATCTATATAAATGACTTATGTAAACCTATTTAACAAGGTGGACAGATTATCTAATTTTGCAGACGGACACGAGGTCTGTCTTTTGTCATTCAATTTTACCACTTTTGCACTTTTGAAGAAATAAGCGTCTTTTGTCCAGGTGTTTAATTACACATTTTCTCCCAAAGACGTGTTCTTTTGTCAGGGGGTAATTACAAAATTTTACACTTTTTGCACCTGTCTCTTGAGGAGGTGTAAAAGGTGTATCTATGGAAATTTTGCACCAATTTCAAAAAGTAACCCTGGTGCATTGCATTAAAGACGGCTACGCCCAAAAGATGTTTCACGCTTATGGGAAAACGAATATAGTCCCCACTCTTTACCCCCACTTCCAAGTACCCTTCGCGGCTTTTTTTTGGACCCCGCGCCTAAAAGCTCTTTTAGTCTATTCCAGGCGACAGATGGCGCTGCGGTTATATTTTTGACGTGACGTTGTCGCGCGGCTTAGCGCAAATCCGACGGTTGGAATAGGGAACTAGCTAGTCCTACTTCTCTCTCTATTTATCAAATCTCTCTGTCTCTGTCTAGCTTCGGCGAAATACGGCACCCTGGCAAAGCCAAGGCAGTGTGGGGATTGGGGCAGTAGGGGTAGAGGAGAGTCGCGTAGAGTGAAGAATGAAGATTAGCTAGTTCAGGCCAACTACTAGAGACAAGTACCGGACAGCCGCTATCATTACACCAAAGCCACTATAACATCCAATTCCATTTCTCCAACACAATAAAAGAGATATCGTATTGTAAAAGCAAATCTAACAGACGGCTCCTTCATAAGCTGGTGCGGCGTTACTGTGGGTCACTGATGAATGCTGTGGGAGCTCAAGATCATAACCTCATGTATTTGCCAACATTACGGACTTATAAATAAAAATCCTATTCATAATAATTACTGCTACTTTAAACAATCTGATGGGTATTAGCATACAACTAGTAAAAAAAAAGAATAGCCTGTAAGTTGCAAAATGACAAAGCCACAAACAGCAAATTATTTGAGAAATTACCACCTCTACACTGGTGCATACCTGCCAAACTTGTAGATTGGTTGTACAAATAATTGTACTATTCACCATCGAAATTGTAAGATTTTTCAGTTTTTGCATATGCGTAACAGTTTTTAGGGCTAATTCAACCAGTTATATTACGCGCTACGTCGAGCAATCCTATCATTGATTAAAAGAAGTGGCTATGGCGATAGCCTTCTTTAATCAAAAAATTAGTCTATCATCTATTTTAAATGTCCTTTGTTCACGCGGCCGACTGTGCCTGCAGTGAGTGTGCCTCCCCCCCCCCCCCTTCCTGCCGTACCACTCGCGAGATCTTCCAGAATCCAGAGATTATACCACGTACATAATACCACTAGGAAAACGCTTAAAGTCCCGCCGCGTTGATGGATGCATGAGCTTTTTAAAGTTTTAGTTTGCGGGGATATCTGTACTTTTGCAAGTGCTTGATTTGCCGCCTACGCAATTGATAGGAGATTGTTGTCAAAATTCTTTTGGTTAACTGTCAATTGGTATTATTTACCGTAAAAAACTTATATAAACGCTTTATTTCTATGGAGTCTGGCTAACTTTTCAACTTTTTCTTTCAATAGGGAACTATATTCACCATAACCTAATGTCCATGTATAATATTAACGTTGTAGACTTGTAGGCCCCACCCGTTTGGTCAGAAATTGGCCCAAACGCCACGAAAATATCGCACAAAAAATCAAAAAAAAACTTATAGTAAAAGCTTATTTTTCTATAGATTTGGCTAACTTTTTCAACTTTTTCTTTCAGAAAGGCAATACATCACAATCACCTTAATCTCCATGTGAAAATATGAAACGTTGTAGCCCCAACCCGTTTGGTCAGAATCGGCCCCAAACTTGTCACGAAAAGATTCGCACTAAAAATTGTGTGAAAAAAATCGTAAAGACGATATTCATGAGAAAATATTTCTTTCGATTGTAACCAAAAACGTAGCAAGTCTAAGTCTCAGGAAGATTTCCGAAGGTTCCGTAAATTTTCAGCAAGATCGCATGTGCCGTTTGCCCGGTTTAGAGAGCGAACAAACAGACAAAAAATACAAAAAAAAAACAAAAAACAAACAAACAAACAAACAAAAAAACCACCCGAGGCTAAAATTTTTTGGGGGGTTCAGTGAAATTGAAGTCTCGCCTGTCACTCGCTTCGCTCGCTACGCTCATCCAATAACATCTCTAATGTTTTCAATCTGCTTGAAGTCAAAAGGTATCACCGTCATCGTTGATCTTGACTTATATGCAATATGTAAGTATTTTGTGAAAAATAATAATAATAATAATTGACGTGCCAAGATATACAGCAGGATGCAGCGAAACCAATTACGTCTGGGATATTACGAATGATGAGCCGTTCTTCGCACTTCGTTAGAACACCCCACACGATTTTTTTTTTGTGTTACTACCCGGATAACCAGTGGGTAATGTGGACGGGGTACCGGGCGTAAAAAAAGGTAGGGTTTAGTCATCCCTACTGGTAACAAAACAATATTTGATTTACCATTGTTACAAATTGGTAATATTCTATCCCAATAATGATGACAGAACATCTGAAATTACCTAAAACCCACCAAGTGAATTGAAGGTAAATAAAATTGGATTGGCATACTGTTGCTATTTAAGTAAAATTTACTTAGAATGGGACCCTAATTATATAGTTGCTTGTCAGTGTAAATAGCCACAGAGTGGTGAACACGTTTCACAATATTGTAATGTAATGCACTATAAATTAATTATGGATAATTATTATAGGCAACTAATATTATAATAAAAAAAGTATCTCAAATTCTGGATATATAATAGTAAGGGAGCATAACCACGCACCACACATTTTCCTCGTATGGTAAATAGCCACAGAGCGGTGAAACACGTTGATGAGGGCGAAGCAATCAAATCCCCCCACACGGAGCCTTTAAGCCAACGGGTCTGCTGCCAGTGACTCTGCAGGTCTTGCCCGGTCAAGGCTGGGTGCCAAGCCCTTTTTAGCGTACCTCTGCAATAGAAAGTGAGGCCGGGGGATGGGGAAAGTGAATGGTCAAGGTGGACTTCCCGTGCAAGTGATAAAAAATTCATTGATTGGATTACCGATGTGATTTACGTTTTACAAGTCTACCAAAAATAAAATTAAAAAAAAATATATATAACTATCCCGTTTTTGGTCGATGATTTATTTTTGAAATGATAATATGCCTAGTAGTAGTAAAAAATATTATTTCAAGTAGCTACTCGTTTTTTAATTTATAATCTTTTTGGTAAAATGCTTGCGTCGACGACGGCCCCGTCCAAAAGTAAAGAAACACAAAAAATGTGTTTACAGTCGCGTCTCACTATTCAGATCAGTCAACTTTTTTCAGTTTTCAGCCATCTTTCCACTAATTATTAATCTCACGGACTGCATGAATAGAAAGATTGAAGGATACTGTTAATGATGCTAGATGCTGGATGCTAGAGTAGGCCTATAAGCTAAAATAAAGCTATTCAAAAATGTCAATGTGTAAGTAACCTACCTTACAATTATACATATATACTGGGACACATTCGTATGTAAGTGTAATTTTATAACACACAAAACGTTTGTGGAATTGCAACCAAAAATATTAATTTAGCTCCAATATATCTCGATTTCATTCAAATCGGAGAAACCACTCCCTTGGTTGTAGACTGTAATTACTATTATATCGAAAATCAATATAGAAGAAATAAAATCCACTCTCGTCATCCATTCATCGGGAGACCCTGGTTCTGACAACCCGGTTGAGATGGATTTTGTAATTTCTAGATTGATTTCCATTCACTTAGTATTGTTGTGTGATGTCTGATGCCTATACCTTAACCTTCAGTACAGCTGTCTCCAGAACAACAACCAGTTGTTAATCATATATCTGTCACAAAACTCCAAACTCCTTCCGTGACTCTTAAACCGCTATTAGAAACATAGGCAAGCCCTCCACGAATTACCTAGTACCGTGGGTGGTCCCTGTGTGAAATTTGATGTGAGCACAGCCAATATTTAAAAAATTGTTATTGTTTTAGCCTTCATGTGCGCACATACAATCTGGGAGCTAAACAGCCGGGGCCGCTGGTCTGTAATCAGGGTTACAGATTTTTTGCAACCGTTCTTCGAGATATCACTAAAAAAAAAATGTAATTAGCGTGGTTTTAATATTCGTGGTGGTAAACCACATAACAGGACGTTCATGCGCACCGAGTTAATATAAAATTAAAATTCATTGTAAACTTGCCAAAAAACATGATTAATTTTATAGGAATTACCATCATTAAATATTGAAACTAATAACTGAAAAAAAAAAATTAACGTGGGTTGTCATTTCAATTTACAGGAAGCAATGCTTCCTTTATTCCCCTCTGTGCACGCCACTGCGAAGGACGGGTGGTTCGAATCTAACATAATGCACAAATTGTCCTTCATCCTAATCTAATCTCCACACGTCGTTTCACATTGCGACCTGGCACTGGCGGTCGGCATAAAAACCAGTTTGACGGGAGGGTACAAGCCGTCTGACTGAGGTTATGTGACAGGAAGTAGATAATAATTGTACATGTCTTCTAAAAAAAAAAAAATTTAGCCTTTTGTTTTAAAATGCAAGTCTGTATAAGTGGAGTGAGGGCCTATGTAAGTAAGCGACACAGGTTCGATTCCCGCGGTGACCCGCGTAGGGCACACGTTTTCGAATGTTAGGTGCATCCATTATAATTAATAATTACTAATTTACACATATTAGTATATATTAACATAGCTGATGTTTGGCAGCACATTGCAGTTACACCGACCGGGAGTGTCTTCCCTACTGATGAAATTATGAAATATTGTACAATATCGCCACAAATGCCCTTGTTTACAATGGAATTATAATTGTCGTTTGATTGGTTTGGAATAATGAATTGGCGTTTTAGTAAACTCAATGCGGTATGATCAGTGTAAAAACCAGTGATAAAGTGTTTATTAGCCCCCCCCCCGCCCCCCCCCCCCCAAAAACAAAAAACAAATGAGTCCTTTGTAAGGGACAACAATTGTTTATTTAATTGACCTTGCTGTTTTATTAAAGTTTTTTTACTGTCCAATTCATTTGTGTATATCAATAGACGCCAATTCATAGAGCAAGTGCCTAATATCGTGCAATGTGTTGCGTGTAATTGTGCTGTTAACAGGAATGTAACTGCGCCCTGGTAAGACGTACGGTACCGAACACATCAGAAAAAAATAAAAATAATAATAATAATATGTATGTAGGTACTAGATTATCTGTGATGATAGTGATTACTTAAATTCACGTCAATGTGTTTATAGAGTACACATAATAACATAAGAGTTATATTTCAACTCCGAATAAGCGATTTGCAATTATTCCACTTTTTACTTTGAGTGCCATAAGAAACAAAAAAGTCGTTCCTTTACTATTTAAAATTAGTTAAACAGTACCGTAGCTGTGTTTGCTTTTTAGCATCACTTTATTGAAATCTAACGAGTCTCCAAAAAACCATGGTGTGTGCGTTCTTATTATTATTTATTTATCATACATATAATTATTAATTCATTAGGAATATCACGAGCATAAGCAATTTCATTCGGGTCATAAACAGCAGTCGTAATTTTCATCATAAAAACGAAAAATTTAAAAAACAGTATTTACTAATTAACAATTGTCATCGCAATAAAACAAATTTTTATTAAAAGTACCGGAAAAATAAACATTTTTTCTAGTAGATATTTTATTGCGGTGACGTTTAGATCAAAAGTAAGATAAAACGCGGTCGCGAGCGGCCGTCCGGGAGCACACGACCACTACAGGTGGAATAGTGCCGTGCCGCGGACAAATATAATAGACCGGGAGATAAGAGGTATTAGCAAATGGAATTTGGGGGTAAGAAAAGTTAGGCGCCATAAATTTCTAGTGCCAAAAATGGGGCTGAAACGATTAGCAATATTGCAATAAAAAATTCATCATCGATATAGTTGTGGATAAAACGGGGGATTAACCGGTCCATTATAAAATGAAATCAATATTATTGTTCAACTATTTGCAAAGTTATTAATAATTAAATAATTGAAATACGGACACAATGTTTTGTTTCATGATTAGTGCGGTGATGTTCATCAAACATGAATAATAAAGTTAACACTATGCCTCTTCCTTATTGCAATGTAATCTATATTCAGATTATTGTACGTAACTGAGGCTCTGAGGTGATTTCGAGTATGACAACCCGAAGAGGACATCGATTATTGATGTATACATGAATTATAAATAAAAAACAATTGATTCATTTATCTCCACGTATAAGGTTCAATTTATAAGATGAGATTATCGTTTGTATATCCTTGCCCCGGTATCTCAAATGTCCATTTAAAGAGGCAGTGAATTGAACTGCTAGGTTTTAAAGTTTTATCATTATCTATGGCAACCACCGACCCACGTATCAGAAGCTTTGAAATTATTTTATTGGGAGGCTAAACTGACTAAAGGCTGAAATTTAAACTGGAACTTTCCTCCCACCCTTTTATTGTTATTATTTTCATAAGGACGTTTTGTTAAGACATTGGATACATTGGGCCATGGACCATGAAAGATGGACAAAATCACGTTCTATGGGCCTTTCAATATTGTGTCATGAAACATCTAGGAATTTTCTCAAAACGATCATGAAGGCCTCGACGAGTTTTCGAATTCGAAAAGTAGGGCCCTCACTGTTCGACAGTTCGTCTAGGCTTAATAACTCGATTGGGGTTGAAGAATAGACTCTCGAAATCTCGGATTGCGAACGAGAATTCAAATCATATTTTCAGGAATTATTTTAAAGATTTTTATTGCACTTTCTTTTTTGTGCTGATTTGTTATGTGACAAAAATGAAAATACGAGCACACCTTCGAAAATCGAAATGCCAAAGTATGATTTGGTATGATGGTGTGAAGGTGCTCTTTACAAGTTTTAAATGAATCGTATCGAATGCACTGGTGGTAAAATCGTAGAAAAATAAAACTCATTCAACAAATCCAGAACGAGCACTTTCATTATCTTATCTGGTGTTGGGAAAAAACCCTTTGGGGTGGGTGACTGCGAGAGCGCTAAGAAAACCGGTTCCCCTCCCTCCCGACTCCATTGTTTTTCGACAAGATAGCAGAGACCCGTGGCTGAGACAGAGCGATAGATAAAGAGAGAGAGACGTAGTTCCCTAATCCAACATCGGAGCGTGAGCCGCGCGACAACTTCACGTCAAAAAATATTTCCGCAGCGCCATCTGCCGCCTGGAATAGGAACTACCAGCAGCTTGTAGGAGCGGGGGGCCGAGACGGAAGGGATCTTGGAGTGGGGTAAGAGTGGGGATATATCATTTTTAACATGGAGATGAAACATCTTGGGCGATAGCCTTTAAAACAATGCCTGGGTGTAATGTGCAGTTGTTTAATAAATAGAAGATAAAACTGGTAATAATAAATAACATGGAATAGAATTGTAGAAAATGCACAAAGTTGTGTTATTGAGTGAGATATCTTATGAAAGTGTTTGATAATGCATTTAATGAATGAATCAAATATAGAAAAGGGTGGGGAATGAAAAGAAAAGAAAAAGGGAAAAAAAAGAAAAAGAAAAAGGAAATGAAAAAAGAAAGAAAAAAGAAAAATAGAAAGAGAAACAAACATTAAAAAAAAAAAACGAAAAGAAAAAAATGATTTATTAGACGATCCCCTCAAACGAATATGAGGTTTGCCAAAAAAAAGGAACAGCAAATCAGGGAGTATAATCAAAAAACTTTCGCGGAAAAACCTTCTTGTATTCAATCTTCATTTTTGTGTTCAAACTTGATAACGTTTACCCAAAAAAAATCTTGACACTTATTATAATTATTCGATAATAATTTTTAAAAATTGTTCATGTTAAAACTGTACACAATGATCGGGAACCCCTTAACCCAATTGAAAGCTCAGTAGGCGGAAACCAGCAATCTAGGCAAAAAAAAATAAAATTAAAAAAACATTGATTTATCTTTCTACAAAGCAATAATAGCAAACAAAGAAAAGCAAAATCATTAAATAAAACTTATGAAGGAAAATTTAACATTACCAAAACACACAGAAAATAACCTCAATTAAATGAAAAAATAATTCTTTCCCCTTTGATTCAAAATCATTGCTTAAATTTTATTTTTTAAATTGTCCCAAATTCCTAACATAAACTGGCTTCTAATTTTAAAAGAAATTGTTTCCCAAATGGATACGCCTCTGACATAAATGCTTTCAAAATGCTTCAAATTTAAATGTGGAAACTTTTTTCTATCACGATCAATTTTAAAAATATTGGGTAAAATACCTAAAAACGTTATCTTTCAATATTTTGAGTTTTCCCACACGCTACACTTCTTTCTTTCCTAAATCGTGAACATCAACGCAATTTATCTGGCTCAAGGGAATGAATAAAAACGATGGTCAATTCTACTCTGGAGTACAACATACTCAGTTTCGTCTTACTCCCCAACCACTAAGCAAAAACAAAAATAGTCGCTTTTAAATAAATTTTTTATTTTTTTCCCCAAAATTGTTGTGGTAAATGCTTGTTGGTAAAAATGCTACTATTTAAAATATTTACTTAAATGTATTTTATTTTTGTTTTTTTGCATCTTGAAATTAGATTTTTTTAGTGGCCTCCTTTAAAATCAGTTTTTTATAACTATGGGATAACGTTAAAAAAAATAAAAAATAAAAAAAATGAAATACAAGTAAAACCGTTCATCTATTTGTTACACTGTTTTACTGTGTGGGCCTCCATTGTTTCAATCTCCCTCCCCTGCCCACACAAGGGGGACACACTTTAAAAAGCGAAGTAAAAATATCTAAAATAAAACTGACTAATGCTTTTTTCCATTGTATGTACTGGGCGAGTGCAAAGATGTCTTGTTGCAACCTCCATTGAATAACTTAAAAAACTGAACAAATAAAAAAGACAAGTGGGCAATCCGTGCGCACTGGGGCGCATATGCGACCTGAGGGGGAAAGGGAAAAAACGCCAAAAATACAAAGTATGTGCCACCTTACCGGGGTAAAGGAAAGGACGTGTCAGTGGGCCCTAGGCTGGGGGCTTCCCGGGGAGGGCGGGGGGGAGGGGGGGAGCCCGTAATTCAAAGGTCCCATGCAATTTCTTTTCCTTCATTTGGTTAAAAAAGACCACCGGCTTCGAACGTGCCATTCTAAAACGTACGTTTCCCGATAACATTTGCATTATACAAACTTTTTTTCGCGTTTTGTTACCGCAAGGTGCAAATTAAACTCTGCAGGGGGATGGATGGCTTAGAATGTAATTTCGTTAGAAAACCCGGGGGTCTGGGCGAAGCCCCAGCCTTCAAGCAAAATTTTTTTTGGGGTATTATTCCCCTTGAGATGGCCTAAAAACGATCTGAGGAAATTTTTGGGGGGGTATTTTGCTCTAAGATGGCCTTAAAAGCGATCTGTAAAAATTTTTTGGGTCATTATTGCCCTCGAGATGGCGCAAGTGACGGGAAAAAATTTGGCGGTATTTTTTGCCCTCAAGATGGTATTAGAAGCGATCTGGGTATTATTTTAAAAGGGAATATGTGAAAATTTGGGACGCATTATTTATTAACTTACGAGAAAGTCCTTGATATGTTATGAGAGAAGGGGAAATCCGAGGTGGTATTTTCCACCCCTGGGGGGGATACCTTTCAGAAAACAGAGCCAGGGATAAAATTTACCAGGGGGGAAATCCCCCATCCCCCCCTCAATTCGCACCCTGCAGTGCGATTCTGAAAAATAGTCGCATGATAGCTTTGCATCCGGGTTTGATATAAATATCAACCTTTTAAAAAATTATCTTTTATCACCTGATTCTGTAAAATAGTCGCTAGGGCCGCCTTATCTATCTTATAGCATGCATACGACTCCTTTTTCTTCTCGTTTCAGCGATCCTATCATTTTACCAAAACATCGACACGCAAAATTGTCGCTAAAGTCGGTAACGATCGTTATTTTCCAAAACGTTTTTACAGAATCAGCCCGCGGGTTACCAATATGAGCACTTTAGCCCCGGGAATGCCGCGTATTTAAAATTTTTTCGCACTATAATGGATTCCGCCGACAATTCATGGAGGAACCTAGGCCACATTTGACCTGGTCTTTTTCAAGCCCCCTAAGTTGCCAATATGCTAAAAGGTTGACAAAGGTTTCATAGAATTTTGGTTTTACTGCTGTCCCCACTCCCCCGCTTTTTTTAAATTCCAACTCGAAAAAAGGTACTGAAAAAAACCATGCATATGCCTTTTTGCTTATAACAAGCGTTATTTTAACGTTTTCTAATTAAACGTTGTTAATCAATTTCCCTTGTCAAAGATGGGCCCTTGGGTGTTTTTAATTTTAATTTTAACCAAAATATTAAGATTTGTACGAAAAATAACTTGACAATGTTTTAAACTTATTTTACGTTACCCTATGCAGTTTTAAAAACTGATTTAAAGGACAACAAAATTAAAAATTTTATTCCTATATACCATGGAAAAGGGTGAAAACCCGTGTACAACACAAGAGTAAAGGGAAACACCCTGGATTCGAACGGGGGAACGCGGACAACAGAAATATGAAATCAACCCACGGTTCTGCATGGTTTAAAAAACTATTGAAGGTACTTATCATTCGTGTAGCATACCTCTCTCCCCCTAGACAAGTTAAAAATTAGTTTTATTCTGAAATTCGTCGAATATTCAATACCCACTTTTAAATAAAATGATGCAAAAACGCCTTAAAAAAACCCAAATAACGGGAAAAGGGCGGGCTAGAGTGTGTGAAATATAATTTTTACTCGACTCATCAAAAATTAAATTAATTAAAATATATTAGTTACATTACTGGCCAGTGATTGATTTAACAATACTTTAAATTTATAGTCTGCGAACCTTTTAAAAATCCAAAAAAAAACCCTTTCGAAAAAAATTTTTTTTTGAGGTTAAAGGCGCATGACAAATTAATGAGGTATTTTACAATTTTAAATGGATAAACGGGTGTGGGGTCCTTGTATAATTAAGTTTAATCGTGTCTTTTTTTTTCTTTTACTGATAGAAATATACATAGTTTTTCAATTCATCAAGTCAAAAAAAGGCCTAAAATTTTTTTTAAATCAAATTGTAGCTCAATTCTAAGCGGAATTGAAAAACAAATAACATAAATTTTTTGATATGATTTAATGGGATATTTTTTAAAAACAAGATAAACTTTCTCCAAAAAAACAAAAATGTTTGAAAAATTAAAAAAGACAGATTTTTAAAATAGAGTAAGTCCTATAAACTTCACTTTTATTTTTAGAGACGGATTCGTTTTTTGCCAAGGGGGTTCACTTTTATACCAAACACTCCGGACATTGTTCAGTTGGAAAACCCTTTCAAAGGGTTTTGAAAAAATGCAAATTTGTTGCCCACTGAACTACTGCAGGGTTTTGGATACACAAAGACTGCGGGGAAAAGGGGGCGCTTTCCTTTCGCTTCTCGCAGCGCAGCCAGTTATCGCCGCTGGGGCCGCAGCCCGCAGGGCCCAGCCTGCAAGGTGACGCGTAGGCAGCCGCTGTACCCCAGAATCCTTGATCAATGCAGGGAGTACTATTATAAAATCCTGATCAATGCATGATCCTGTACTCTCTCGTATCTAAGAGGCTACGCCTGAAAGGATCGGCAAAAATTAATTCTTTCTTCTTTCTTTCTCTAAATTATTTACATCTATTGGGCTTTTTGACATAATGACCCATTGAGAGTCTTTTTTCCACTTAAATTAAATGCGCATTTTCTTTCTGCGTTTAGTCTATTTTTTTTTATTTTAGCTACTATATGGGCCCCTACATTATTTGTGTGTGCTTTTTACTTTTTTAAATTTGAACGGACAAAAACATTAACTAAAGAGATTTAATTATCAACCAATCCCCAACAACCTTTTATTTAAATATTTAGACCTTTTCTCGTAATACAATTTGGGATTTGTCTAGGCCCTAGTTATAGGGGTTTGTACAAAAGTACATACTGTTGGGATATTGTGGTGGCCTTGTCTGAAAATCTGATGTAAATCCCACCTAACTAATTACACGTTGGATTGGTTGGGTATTGCTTAACATATGCTCTTCGGCTATTCGAGACGATGGGGTATGGTGAGGTAAAGTATAACGAAGGGGGGAAACGAAACCTGGTACCGGGGCCGTACCCTACTCCTTTCGAAAAGTCCCAAAGGGACCAACTGCTTACTGCCCCCATCCAAAAGGACGGTGTCCCTTGACATCATATCATTAGTCATATGGTTCCCCACAATCCGGGACTGCCGGCAGACGTCGAGCGAACAAAGCCGTTCACTACCTCTCGAACCCTCCACTTCTCTACCGGGAATCTATTTTCAGGGCAGGCGGGCCCCATATAACACGTATGTTCTTACTTTTGAACTCATATTTTTCTTTCCATGCATGCATTTTGTCAATTGACACCTGGGGGCTTTTAGACATAGAATGCTCTGTTCGATGAAAATTATGCTTATATATTTTTTCCTATTAAAAATTAATCTGCATTTTATATTTGTTTGCAAGTAGGGGGGTGAATTTGGAATTTTGTTTTGTTTTTGCGTGTTTTTAGTGTATTTATTTTTTCACAGTTTCATACACGTGTTATAAAATTTTTTTTTTGATTAGTACTATGCACTATATTATGCAAAACAAAAAAAAAAGCCGGTTAACCCCATAGCGACCGAAAATTTTTTTTTGTACCCTCTGGCAAAAAAAAATCGTACTCGAACGATATTTGAGAAAATTTTTTTTTCTTATAATGGGTGGAAAGGCAACGTGTTAGAAACAAAATAATAAAAAACGTCGCTCTAATTAACTGTAGCACCCAAACTCAGAGTTTCTACGTTTGTCCAAAATTTGGTTAGGTTACGTTCCCCCCCCCAAAAATTCCAATAAATAATATATATGTTAGTACTTTTAAAAGAAAATTAAAAAATGACTACCCGGGGTAGTCACTTTTTTTTAAATTTTTGTCTAAAGTACTAACATAAAACCCTCATTCGGGCCCACTTAAAACCAAGTTTTAAAAATATATATATATTAGAATCACAATTGTAAACTGTCGGGTTATTTCGCCACGTCGATTTGACTTACCCATTCAACGTTTCTGGACCGCTCTGGCCCCCCATCAGGACGACGGGCAGTCGTCCTGATGACGGGCCCAGAGCGGTCCAGAACTTGACATGGGGAAGTCAAAACGACGTGGGAAATAACCCGACAAGTTTTCAATTGTGTTTTTTAATACTTCGGGCCCGAAAGCTTAAAACTTAATATTATATATATATATATATGGGGTAGTCACTTTTTTAAATTTTTTTTCTAAAATACAACATAACACTCATATCGCCTCTATAAACCCCTTTTAACATATATTATAATACCACTTTATCACATTGCAGTAATTTTCCTTGATTTTAAAATATCGTTTTGAACCGTACAAAACTTTAATATAATCTATATATAAATACGGGGTTACTTGCGCTTTAGACCTATATCTTCTGAAGGACTATTTGTATAATTTTTGTTTTTCGAAATTCATCACAAAGATTCAATAATATCATACTTAAATATGCTTTTGAATGCGTGTTTTCACCATTTTGAAATCCATTTTTTTTTTTTTTAAAAGTAAAATGAAAATGAAAGTGACCGTGGACTGAACCCAAAGTAAAAAAACATGAACGTGCCGAAACAGAACATAACTTGAAAGTGAACATGAACTAAACGTAAAAAATGAAAATGAACGTGACCGTGAACATGAAAAATGAAAATGAACGTGACCGTAACAAAACATGAACGTGAACAGACATGAACGTGACGGAAAACATGAACCTGAACTTGAACGTGAAAATAAAAGTGAACTGGACTAAATAAAAATGAAAAATTAACGTGACCGGAACATGAAAATGACGTAAATTGAAAATGATCGGACCGTGAACATGAACTAAAAAATGAACAAGAAAGTAAACAAAAATGAACGTGACCCTAAAACATGAACATGAAATTGAACGTGAACTAAACGTGAACGAAAGTAAAATGAAAGTAAACATGAAAATGAACTGCCGTGAAAATGAAAATGAAAATGAACGTAAACATGAACATGAAAGTACTGAAATGACCGTGAAAAAGGAAAATAACGAACATGAACTGAACGTGACGTGAACGTAACATGAACGTAAACATGAAATGACCGGAACATGAACGTAAACCAAATTGAACGTGGCCCTAAAAATGAAAGAACGTAAACATGAACGTGACCGTGAAAAGGGGAACAAAGAAGTAAACTAAAGTGACCGTGAACATACTAACGTAACAAACATGAACGTGACCGTGACATGAACATGAAAGTAAAAATGAAAAATAAAAGTGACCGTGAACGTGAACATGAACGTAAAAAAACATGAAAAGTGGCCGTTAAAATGAACATGAACTAAACGAACTGACCGACTGCCGTCAAAATGAACTGAAGTAAACGACATGAACGTGAACATAAAAATGAGCAAAGAAATTTAAAGTGAAATGAACTTGAACGTGAACTAAACTTAAATAACATGAAAAAATTAAAAAAGTACCCCTGATTTCAAATAATTCTTTGTAGCGATTGCTTACACTTGAAAAACTGAGCGGAAGAGAACTTAAGTGTGTGGCAGATCGTACGTACCCGCGTACCTGCAAAGTATAAATGATCCGCCGATGAGAACCAGCAGGATCAAGATCCCACACTGATCGCTAGCGGAAGAGAACTTAAATGTGTGGCAGATCTACGTACCCCCCGTACCTGCAACGTAGGAAGATGATCACGCCGATGAGAACCAGCAGGATCAAAATTCCGCACTGATCGCTAGGGAAGAGAACTTAATGTGTGGCAGATTTGTAAAAGACCCCTGTACCTGCAACGTAGGAAGATACACGCCGATGAAATCACAGGATCAAGATCCCAGCCGATCGCTTCGTGCTTCCAACACCCCCTCCTTCACTCCTGTGGAAACAAACTGACTATTTTTTCTTTGTTGCGAAGATAAAAACCCTGTTGCATTAAAACAAAAGATGGGCCAAAAAATATTATATTCCCGTTTTCTAGCGCAGTGTAACCAGGAAAACGCCAAATTGTTGTTAACTGTGGCTCATGTGTTAGTAACCCGGGAAAAATTTTCATTTTTAAATTTATTATTAATATGAGTATAATATGGGGTTTTGGTTTTAATTTTGGGATAAGGGGGCCCTCAACTGTATGCCCCAATGCGCCACTCTAGTCTATATAGGCTAGGGGGAAAAAAGACCCCTGCCGGATCCAGCCTGGTAGGGGGGTGAAAGAGAAGTCACAGGGTACCAAAACCCTGCTCGCTCACTCGTCTTACAAAAAAAACTTTTTCGTTTTTCCCATTATTTAATTATTTTTTAATTATTGAGGAGTTGCAAAAAACAAAAAGTATTAGTTGTTACCCCCTTCGTTTTATTGACACTTCTTAATGTAGAATTCAAAATTGCCGCCGTGCTTGCCGGCGCGGGGGGGCAGCCGCTCGGGCGAATGTTTTTTTGAACCAGCTACTACTCGCAGTTTTGTCGAGCAAACGGAGGTGTCGATGAAACGGAGCCGGGCTCTTCTCAAAGTTGTCGATGAAACGGTGGTCACGAACATTTCAAATATTAAATGAATTTGTCGAGGAAACGGCGGTGTCGATGAAACGAAGTGTCGATGAAACGAAGGCGACCCGATTTTTTCACAGAACCTTAATTTTATGAATTAAAATATTCGTGTGAAATTTGAGCGTAATCGAAAAATTATTTCTCATGAAAATCGAAATTTTACGGTTTTTTTCTTTTTTAAAACAATTCTTTGACTTATAACACCTACATGCTTTATCCTATAGTAATGATTTTTTAAAAGAACCTTAATTTCATGAATTAATATACTCGTGTTTAATTTGAGCGCAATCGAATAATTATTTCTTATGAAAATTGCAATTTTATGATTTTTTATTTTTTTTAAATTACGATTTATTAAAAAAATTAAGTTAATTTTTTATTTTATTTTATTTAATTTAAAAAAATCTTCGACTAAGTAATAATTTTTTCACAGAACAACAGAAAATCTGCGTAACACATGGCAGCTCAATGCACCAATTACGCTCATCCAACAACGCGGCGGGACTTAAGCGTTTTCCTAGTTTAAAATTTCCCGCCTAATTGTTGCCAACCTCGATGTTGCCTCTAGTGTTTGGATGATCATAAACTATTTTACTTCCACTTCATCTAAGTCTTAAGTTGTTTCCATTTTCGAAAGCAGTTTTAACGTCGAATCGGAATATCGTTAGTTGGATGAGCGAAGCGAAGATTCCATTCTACTACACTGGAGAAAAAAATCCGGAATGTTTTTTTTTCTTTCTTTCTTTCTTTCTTTTTTTTTTGTATTTTTGTGTGTCTGTGAACACGATTCCGGCTAAACCGATACTCCGATTGCGATGAAATTTTATGGAGACCTTCGAAATCTCTGAACTTAGAACTGCACCGTACGAAAAATTGATCAAAAAATTATTTCTCTTGAAAATCGAAATTTTACGATTTTTTTCGTTTTTCTTATTTGTTTTTGTTTGTATTTTTGTGTGTTTGTTAACACGATTCCGGCTAAACCGATACTAAAATTGCGATGAAATTTTCTGGAGACCTTTGAAATCTTTGAACTTAGAACTGCCACCTTATTGAGCGCAATCGAAAAATTATTTCTTATGAAAATCGCAATTTTACGATTTTTTTCGTTTTTCTTGTTTTTTCTGTTTGTATTTTTGTGTGTTTGTTAACACGATTCCGGCTAAACCGATACTCCAATTGCGATGAAAGTTTCTGGAGACCTTCGAAATCTATAAACTTAGACCTGGCACGTTTTTGGGTACAATCGAAGAAATATTTCTCATGAATATCGTACTTTCACGATTTTTTTACAATTTTTAGTGCGACATTTTCGTGACATTTGGGCCGATTCTGACCAAACGGGTCGGGCTACAACGTTCATATTTCACATGGACATTAAGGTAATGGTGATGTTTTGCTTTTAGGAAGAAAAAGTTGAAAAAGTTAGTCAGAATCCATAGAAATAAAGGTTTTAATATGAGTTTTTTTGAGGTTTATAATAACAAAGTAACAATAGAGACTTGACAACAATCACCTACAATGCATTCAAAAAGCACTTGCAAAGGAAAAGTGGTCCTACAAAAACTACTAGGAAAACGCTTAAGTCCCGCCGCGTTGTTGGATGAGCGTATATGGTGCATTGAGCTGCCATGTGTTACGCGGATTTTCTGTTGTTCTGTGAAAAAATCATTTAGTCAAAGATTTTTTTTAAATTCTATTTAATTAAATAAAAAATTAACTAATTTTTTTAAAAATTAAATTGAATTAAATTAAAAATTAACTTAGTTTTTTTAATTAATCGTAATTTTTAAAAAAGAAAAAATCGTAAAATTGCAATTTTCACAAGAAATAATTATTCGATTGCGCTCAAATTAATTCATGAAATTAAGGTTCTGTGAAAAAATCATTACAATAGAATAAAGCATGTAGGTGTTATAAGTCAAAGAATTGTTTTAAAAAAGAAAAAACCCGTAAAATTTCGATTTTCATGAGAAATAATTTTTCGATTACGCTCAAATTTCACACGTAAATCTTAATTCATAAAATTGAGGTTCTGTGAAAAAATCATTACAATCGGATAAAGCATGTAGGTGTTAGAAGTCGAAGGAATTTTTTAAAAATCGAAAAAAATCGTAAAATTGCGTTTTTTATGAGAAAAAATTTCCCGATTACGCTCAAAAACGTGGCAGTTCTAAGTTCAGAGATTTCGAAGGCCTCCATAAAATTTCATCGCAATCGGAGTATCGGTTTAGCCGGAATCGTGTTAACAAACACACAAAAATACAAAAAAAGAAAGAATGAATGAAAGAAAAAAAAAGAAAAACATTCCGGATTTTTTTCTCCAGTGTAGTGAAATGGAAGTCTTTTTTTCTTCTTTTTTTTAGCTCGCTACGCTCATCCAAAAAACTTACAAAAACGCTCATCCATCAACGCGGCGGTACTAAAGCGTTTTCCTAGTTAATCTATTCTAGAGCAACCAACTTGATCTAGACTCTAGAGAGCTGTCAAATGTTTAGCTGGTTTTGATTTCTTGTTAGTAGGTTGCCAATTCGCTAGCGTTATTTTTTTGTCTGTTGGTCGACGTCACATGGACGTCACGTACTCTGTTATCTGTGACGTCACCGTTGTGGTTTGTTTACATTTTGTTAGAGAACCTGCTCTACATTTTGTTACCTACTTCTTGTTGTTTTTCTTCTTGAAAATGATAATTTACTATATAAATTAACGAATTAATGGTTGGGGAAACCAATTTAAGATATTAATGTAAGAGTGTAAGACCACATGGGGAATAGGTTGACTTCAAAGATGATATAACCTGTTGACTTGCTTCAAGTTCATGAAACATGTGCAATGTAGGCCTAGGCCTGCTGGGGAGTGCGGACTGTGGAGTGGTGGTGAATTAAATTTTCGTGAACATTTTCAAGGTTTGTTAATCTGTTATTTGAACTGTATTTTACCATATTATTATAAATAAAAATAATTTATTTCTATCGAGGATGTAGGCCTACAGTGGGACTAAGGCTGAGGTGGAATAAGTCTAATATGCAATATCTTGTTGATTAATTTTATTCTTGCAATTTGCAAATAGCGAAATAGGCCTAGGCCCTAGGCCTACATTATAAAAATAATCGTTGAGACAAAAATGTTGAATATTGAATTGGGATAGGGCCGTATCCAACATGAATGGAAACAAAAGCAATATAAAACATAGCCTATTAGTAGGCCTAGGCCTAGGGCCTATATCAAAATGTAAAAAAATACACCCAACGTTTCGGGTGGTTAATTAAAGCCTAGATTATTGGATGAGCGTAGCGAAGATTTCATTTCACTACACTGGAGAAAAAAATCCGGATTTATTTTGTATTTTTGTCTGTTTGTTAACACGATTCCGGCTAAACCAATACTCCAATTGCGATTAAATTTTCTGGAGGCCTTCAAAATCTCTGAACTTGGAACCGCCACTTTTATGAGCGCAATCAAAAAATAATTTCTCGTGTAGGCCTAAATAGCAATTTTACGCTTTTTTTTGTTTAAAGAAAATTACGCTCATCCAACAACGCGCCTGAAAAAGGATTTGCGAAGCTTCCTAGTAGTCACTACAAACCATACGGTAGGCCTACTTACAGACTAATTGGAGGCGAAGACCTCACACCAAAGTAATATTTGTCCCGGTCTTTCCATTCCACTAGGGTTGGCCCTACCCTAGGCATTTAAGTTCTGCATAGGCCTAACCCTCTAGCATTTGTGCTAATTAAAGATGGATTTTATCTGGTTAGGGCCCAACCAGACTATTGCCTATACAACCTACAAAAATAATAAGTTGGCTAGACCTTCATTTGCAGGCTTTGTATTTGCAATGTGACCTAGCTCCCACATTGACAAACTTTCTAGGCCTATGTCAATGCCTCTGTTCTAGGCTAGGCCCCAGCATGCTGCATGCATTAGGCCTGTTGCTGTGCAAGAGGCTAGCCAAATACTAAATACCAACTGCATAATTAAACAACATAATAAAAATAAAAACTTGAAAATTTTCATTGCACGGCCCTTGAAAATTGTCAATGAATTGAAATTTTTCATGAAAATTTTCAAGTCCCAACACTATAGGGGATTAATAATCAAATGAATATTAAGGACAAGTTGCATTGATTTGTTGGCGTAAGCAAGCCTTACCCTAGCTGTATGTGTGTAAATCATGGATGACTCCTCCGAAATCTTCATGCCAACGGAGCCTCATTTTTCTTAATTTATGAACCTTGGAAACGAGAACAAACACTGGTGATTTTATGCAGCTAGGCCCTAGCAATGAAGGAGACTACACTCTTCATGTGTAGTGAAGGTATTACCTACTAGGAAAACGCTAAAGTCCCGTCGCGTTGTTGAGCGAGCACCGGCACTTGCAACACGACCCGAGTACGACATTCCCATAGTGTTACATACCAATAAGTCTGTAAGGTCTTGACCGATTTAGCTGAAAATTTGTAAAATAGGAGAGAATGTTGTAGGCTACTTATTGACCCTGCAAAATTTCATAACGATCGGAACATTTTTTAATTTTTTTTATTACCAACGATCGGATTTTGTTCAAAAACTATACAGCAACCCGCATAGGTGGTATGTAGGCCTACATGTGTGCCAAATTTTAGGTCGATCAGAGAAACGGTGCGACCTGTAGGCCCTACCGAAGCAGTAACAGAAAAAGAAAAAAAAGACATTTGAGCCATAAGAGTCAAGTGGAGACGCTCGCTCAATTATAGAGGCCTCCTTGGAACGATGTAAAGTTCCAAATAGGGTCATTCCATGTCAAATCAACCAAGCCGAGCCTGAAATAAAACTTGACCATCTCAGATTTTGATGAAACTTGGCAAATTTACTCTTACTAACATGAAGATTGATCGTGGAAAATTTTGTATTCCTGAGGCGCTTAGATTTTGATTAGCCCCGCTCAAAAACTCAAATTTGGCGACGCCGTGCGGCATGCATACCGAATTGGTAAGTTTTAAACCGTTGGACATAGAAGGCTATTTTTTTTTAATTAAAGAGTTTTTTATTGGCAATTTAATTTATATGTATTTAAATGCATTCATTTTGTGAAACCATGTAAAAAATTCTAAATTTGTTTAAAAACCTACCCTACGAGAAAAAGTAGGCCTACCTATCTTTTAAATAAAAAAATAAAAAGTGTTTTTGTTTACCCTAGATGTTTTTTAATGCACAAAAAAATTTGGGATGGGATGGCATTGGGATCATGTATATCACAGGTTCATGCACCAAATGTGTGTTATGTGTCAGTTTTTACCTTTCGTTCTTATTTTTCAAAGAAATTAAGTGCAGCAAATTTGAATTTCACTACAAATGGAAGGTAAAAACTGACACATTTTACACATTTGGTGCATGACCCTGTGATAGGCTATATACTAGGAAAACGCTAAAGTCCCGTCGCGTTGTTGAGCGAGCACTAGTACGTGCAACACGACCAGAGTATGACATTCCCATAATTGAGCGAGCGTCTCCACTTGACTCTTGTGGCTCGAATGTCTGTTTTTTTTCTTTCTTTTTTTCCTATAACTGCTTCGATACAGGTCGCACCGTTTTTCTGATCGTCCTGAAATTTTTCACACATGTACAGCCAGGGTCATATGTAAATCAAGAGGTCTAGAAGATACCTCTTTTACCGACATCGCGTGGTCAGCTTTCTGTGCCATGATTTAGATCACCCTGTGAACTGCAACGATCGACGTAGGCCTAAATAAGAAACATGGATGCTAATGTCAAAGGAAAATTCACTTTTCACCAGAGGAACTATCAAGCCTACAAGAAATATAACGTGGAACGAAGGAGAGCATTATATATCGATACCTAGGCCTAGGCATAGCATTTAGACTATGCCTTAGTTCTTACTTTTGCGTTAGTTTCCAATTAATTTCGAATAATTATATCTTATCTGTCAAGTCTTATATTTGCAAACCACCAAAGTTTGTTGTATGCTTTTGTTTTGATAAAATTGTATTTCCCTTCTAACTGCCTTCTAGATATGTAGTATGTAGTAGTAGTAGTAAAATCTTCTTTTTAGCAGCTAGACTCTGCTATTTTTTTCTGGTCGTACATAACTTGATATTTCTTCTTTAGACAAGTGGAAACTTAATTTGCACCCATTGTTGTATAGCACTTTTGAAATTTGTTTTTTTACCCACCAACATTTTTAGATTTTTAGGTAACTCATTGAATTTTTTTAATCCATTTACAAACAGGGATTTTTGCCCACAGCACTTATTTTGAGTAGGCATGTAAAAATCTTGAGCAGCTCTAGTATGATGATCATGCAAATCATTATTGTGTTTGTAGAATTCTGAGAAGTATGAGTACTCTTGGTTGCACATCACTTCATGAATGAATATTGACTATTTTGTTGACCAGAGTCTTTCGAAGCCTCCTAAATAATATTAATAATATCAAATATTCTAGGGGGCTTCCATCGATAGATAATGCAGTTCACAATGTGATACAAATCACGTGCACAGAGAGTTGACCAAGGGATGTCGGCAAAAGAGGTATCTACCAGACCTCTTGATTTACATATGGCCCTGGCTGTACATACCACCTAGGCGGGTTACTGTATAGTTTTTGAACAAAATCCGATCGTTGGTTATAAAAATAAAAAATAAAATAAATAACAAAAAAATAAAAAAATAAAAATGTTCCGATCATTATGAAATTTTGCAGGATCAATAGTCCTAAGTACAACATTCTCTCCTATTTTACAAATTTTCAGCTAAATCGGTCAAGACCTTAAAGACTTATTGGTATGTAACATTATGGGAATAATAATAATAATAATAATAATCATTATCATCATTATTGATTTTGTTATCACACTCATCTTTATTATTATTTTGTTAATTAGATTAATTTGTCTACAATAATATGTGTACTATACTTATGTTTTCACGCTGTTATAATGTAAACTTTTGTTGGGCTTGGGCCTCACCCCGCCTTGTGTATACCAGGACGCAAATGTACCTGAGATTGTTTGAACAATAAAGAACCACTATAATAATAATAATAATAATAATAATAATAATAATAATAATAATAATAATAATAAATGGTTTATTGTCATAGTAGGCTATCTACATTTTGCAATGCAATGCAATGTCGTACTCAGGTAGTTGTGCTCGCTCAACAACGCGACGGGACTTTAAGCGTTTTCCTAGTGTTAAATACCAATAAGTCTTTAAGGTCTTGACCCATTTAGGCCCCTAACTGAAAATTTGTAAAATAGGAGAGAATGGATAAAATCCACCCCCATCTACAGGACCTTGACATCATTTCTTTGGGAAAACTATTTTTGAGCGAGCGAAGCGAGCGTCTCCACTTGACTCTTAGGCCTATGGCTCGAATGTCTTGTTTGTTTTGTTTTTTTTTTTTTTTTTTTTTTTTCTGTTACTGCTTCGATACAGGTCGCACCGTTTCTCTGATCGACCTGAAATTTTGCACACATGTACATACCACCTAGGCGGGTTGCTGTATAGTTTTGTGGCAAAATCGTTCAAAAAGTTAAAAAGTTACATTAAAGTTAATCGAAAAATTTTTTTTCAAACTAAACGGCGACAAAATCTGAGGTGGCCAAATCATTTAGAATGTCCGTCCGATCACGAATATGTTATTTTTTATTTTGATCCGATAAGTAGTGTAGATGGAAATTACATTAACAAAGTCCCGTTATCATGGCAACGAAAAGTCGCACAGCTTTTTTGGCTCATGATAGCGGTCAAACGGAGGCTCGGATCGAGTTGAAATTTTGACCATCCGCAAGTTTCGTTCCCGATTGAATGCCATTAGTTTTGTGGCAAAATCGTTTAAAAAGTTATAAAGTTACATTAAAGTTAATCTAAAGTTTTTTTTAAAAACTAAACGGCGACAAAATCTGAGGTAGCCAAATCATTTAGAATGTCCGTCCGGTCACGAATATGTTAATTTTATTTTGATCCGATAAGTAGTGTAGATAGAAATTACATTTTAACAAAAGTAACGTTACCATGGCAACGAAAAGTCGCACAAGAATTCTGGTCACTATGTACTGCCACCTAGAAGAAATCAAGAGTAAAATAGTTTTCCCAAAGAAATGATGTCAAGGTCCTCTAGATGGCGGTGGATTTTATCCATTCTCTCCTATTTTACAAATTTTCAGCTAAATTGGTCAAGACCTTAAAGACTTATTGGTATGTAACATTATGGGCATGTCGTACTCGGGTCGTGTTGCACGTACCGGTGCTCGCTCAACAACGCGTCCAACTGAGCGTTTTCCTAGTAACTCTTTGATTGAGCGAGCGTCTCCACTTGACTCTTATGGCTCGAATGTCTGTTTTTTTTTTTTTTTTTTCTGTTACTGCTTCGATACAGGATGCACCGTTTCTCTGATCGACCTGAAATTTTGCACACATGCGGGTTGCTGTATAATTTTTGAACAAAATCCGATCGTTGGTTATAAAAATAAAAAGTAAAATAAAAAAATAAAAAAATAAAAAAATAAAAATGTTCCGATCGTTATGAAATTTTGCAGGGTCAATAAGTACACCATTCTCTCCTATTTTACAAATTTTCAGCTAAATCGGTCAAGACTTTAAGTAGTGTAGATAGAAATAACAAAAGAAACGTTACCATGGCAACGAAAAGTCGCACGAGAATTCTGGTCACTATGCACTGCCACCTAGAAGTAATGAAAATACTATCCAGGAAGCAGTGTGTTATTTGTTATCAAAGAGTTAAAGTAGTTTTCCCAAAGAAATGATGTCAAGGTCCTCTAGATGACGGTGGATTTTATCCATTCTCTCCTATTTTACAAATTTTCAGATAAATCGGTCAAGACCTTAAAGACTTATTGGTTTGTAACATTATGGGAATGTCGTACTCGGGTTGTGTTGCACGTACCGGTGCTCGCTCAACAACGCGACGGGACTTTAGCGTTTTCCTAGTTTCTATCTACACTACTTAAGGTCTTGACCGATTTAGCTGAAAATTTGTAAAATAGGAGATAATGTTGTACTTATTGACCCTGCAAAATTTCATAACGATCGGAACATTTTTATTTTTTATTTTTTATTTTTTATAACCAACGATCGGATTTTGTTCAAAAACTATACAGCAACCCGCATAGGTGGTATGTAGGCCTACACGTGTGCAAAATTTCAGGTTGATCAGAGAAACGGTGCGACCTGTATCGAAGCAGTAACAGAAAAAAGAAGAAAAAAAAAAAGACATTCGAGCCATAAGAGTCAAGAGGAGATGCTCGCTACGCTCGCTCAAAAAAAAGGGCCAAGCTCAACTACCCTTCCACATTTGCGCATTCTTAATTCATAAATGTACAGTGTCCCGGTACCCCGTAACAACATTCTTCAAAAGCTTGGCAAAATAGAATTTGCAACTATTAATTAAAACGTAATAGTTCATAAAAATTCTTTTTTCTAATTAATTTAAACGTAATGGTCATGCAAATTCTATTTTGCCAAGCTTTTAAAGGATGTTACGGGACACTGTACGTTTATGAATTAAGAATGCGCAAATATGGAAGGGTAAATGAGCTTGGCCCGTTTTTAGATCTCATTTCTTTTGAGAGTGTAAGGTTTGGCAGTATTTTTACAAGTTTTTGTTACTTATGTGTGGGATATCATTGGAAAACGCTAAAGTCCCGTCGCGTTGTTGAGCGAGCACCGGTACGTGCAACACGACCCGAGTACGACATTCCCATAATGTTACGGTCCAATAAGTCTTTAAGGTCTTGACCGATTTAGCTGAAAATTTGTAAAATAGGAGAGAATGAATAAAATCCACCCCCATCTAGAGGACCTTGACATCATTCCTTTGGGAAAACTATTTTAACTCTTTGATAACAAATAATACACTGCTTCCTCAATAGTATTTTGATTACTTCTAGGTGGCAGTGCATAGTGAGACTTTTCGTTGCCATGGTAACGTTACTTTTGTTAAAATGTAATTACTATCTACACTACTTAAGGTCTTACCCGATTTAGCTGAAAATCCGTAAAATAGGAGAGATTGTTGTACTTATTGACCCTGCAAAACTTCATAACGATCGGAATATTTTTATTTTTTTATTTTTTATTTTATTTTTTATAACCAGCGATTGGTTTTTGTTCAAAAGCTATACAGCAACCCTCATAGGTGGTATGTACATGTGTGCAAAATTTCAGGTCGACCAGAGAAACGGTGCGACCTGTAGGCCTATCGAAGCAGTAACAGAAAAAAAACAGACATTCGAGCCATAAGAGCCAAGTGGAGACGCTCGCTACGCTCGCTCAATTACTTTTTCAAGTTCCATTGCAAAATTATTTGTTAAAATATAATTGGATGAGCGTAGCGAGCGAAGCGAAGATTCCATTTCACTACACTGGAGAAAAAAATCCGGATTTTTTTTTTTTTTTTTTTTTTCTTTCTTTTTTTTTGTATTTTTGTGTGTTTGTTAACACGATTCCGGCTAAACCGATACTCCGATTGCGATGAAATTTTATGGAGGCCTTCGAAATCTCTGAACTTAGAACTGCCACGTTTTTGAGCGCAATCGGGATAATTTTTCTTATAAAAAACGCAATTTTACGATTTTTTTCGATTTTTAAAAAAATTCTTCGACTTATAATACTTACATGCTTTATCCGATTGTAATGATTTTTTAACAGAACCTTAATTTTATGAATTAAGATATTCGTGTGAAATTTGAGCGTAATCGAAAAATTATTTCACATGAAAATCAAAATTTTACGGGTTTTTTCTGTTTTAAAACAATTCTTTGACATATAACACCTACATGCTTTATCCTATTGTAATGATTTTTTTATAGAACCTTAATTTCATGAATTAATATACTCGTGTAAAATTTGAGCGCAATCGAATAATTATTTCTTATGAAAATTGCAATTTTACGATTTTTTTCTTTTTTTAAAATTACGTAAAAATTACGATTTATTAAAAAAATTAAGTTAATTTTTAATTTATTTTATTTTAATTTTAAAAAAATCTTCGACTAAGTAATGATTTTTTCACAGAACAACAGAAAATCCGCGTAACACAATGCAGCTCAATGCACCAATTACGCTCATCCAACAACGCGGCGGGACTTAAGCGTTTTCCTAGTAATTTTATCAAAGTCAATTTAGTTGCCATGCGAGGTATTACCAATTAACAACAGAATGTAAAATATCTAGTGGTCTAAAGACTTGCTTTTTGTAAACAATGTAGGCGATCATTGTCAAGTAACTATAGGCCTAGTTAGGCTACCTAGGCCTACTTGTTGATTGTATGCCTGTATAAGGCTTATATTAAAACCTTTATTTGGAAGCCTTCCAGCAAACTTTTTCAACCTTTTCTTTCAAAAGGCACTCACTATAACCTTAATGTCCATGTAAAATATGAACGTTGTAGCCCCACCCGTTTGGGCAGAATCGCTGTCCGATTGAAACTGATGAATTAGACCGTCAGTAGTAGTAGCTAACATCCTTAAAAAGATTTTGAGCATGTTTCAAGTCATTTTTTCACCAAGAAGGAATGTTCGTACACCGACCAAATTTAGCATGTGTTGTCAGGTAGGGGTACCCAAATCCCCTTGATTTTGGTAGTTTTTAAGTTCACATCACGTTTCATGACGGCTGGGGTGACTCCTCGAAATCACCCCAACTCTGCTCAAGCTGTATAAGGTGCCTGAGTGTGTAGCGCACCGTGGCTTGGCTGCGGCGCCCTAACGGGCACCTAGATAATCATAATAGGCCCTAATGAAAATATTGTTAAATATACGCACTTTGCCCCCCCCCCCCACTCCCCCTAACCTATTTTTACAAAGTTGGGGAACACCAACCGAAAGAGTACTGAGAGAAGCTGATGTAATATCAGTACACAAGGGAGGTGAGAAGGGAAAATTAGTCAACTACAGACCGATATCTCCGACATTGGTGGGATCAAAGATTATGGAAAGGGTAGTTGGGGATTATATCAAGGAGATTATCAGGAGAAAAAAAAGTGGCTAAAGAAAAACCAACACGGGTTTTGG
Organism: Sweltsa coloradensis; assembly: GCA_024449915.1. Classification (NCBI taxonomy): domain Eukaryota; kingdom Metazoa; phylum Arthropoda; class Insecta; order Plecoptera; family Chloroperlidae; genus Sweltsa; species Sweltsa coloradensis. Next base: position 43,228 of record JAMZAV010003474.1, read on the forward strand.
AAAGGATACTCATGCAAGACACAGATTCTGGGGCTGGTTAATGACCTGGGGAGCTCCCTGGACTAAGGGTAAATTGTGGATGCAGTCTTCAGTTCATTGACTTTGAGAAAGCATTTGACAAGGTTCCCCATGACAAGTTGATGGGAAATTGGAAGGAGTAATTGAGGACAAATTGGTCTAGGCCTAAACAGAATTTTTCAAGGACAGATGGCCCCTCCTGAAAGATCTTGTCAAGATTGTATTGTAAGATCTTGTATTATTCTTGCAAAGATCTTGGCAAGATTGTGGTTGGTCTATTTATGCAGTACTTGATGCAATTTTGATATAGAGTAGGAGAACTGGGGAAAAAATAGCCCTGACCTTGAACAAATTGCAACAGAAATGGTTCTTTTTGCACTGGGTTCAGAAAAAAATACTGTTTAACATACTCAAAATCGCGGAAAATCTTAGGTGTCGAAAATGATCAAATTTGCATATTAAGATAAATAATTGATATCAATAAAAAACATTTTTTTCACCTATTTCGCTCCAAGTTAGCATGACAGTAGACAGTTGAGGTAAAATATCACTACTTCTGTTTTTTGAATTTATTATTTTGATTAATTACATAGGCTAATTACGATGACAAATGATAAATATCAATGGAAATCAATTGGAATAATCCTATCAACTAACGAACAATATATCGCACAGAATATATAAACATCCGATACCAGGTTATACTTTTCAAGTAAACTGGCATTTATGTAACTTTTTTGTGTTGATTAGTTTTGAATTAATTAATTAATTAGTTATAAAAAAAATTTAAAAATGAAAACAAACAGATGACTTTCAATTTTTCGGTAACAGCAACAACTTGAGATTGAGTTCTGTTTTCGTGTACATGATTCACATTCAGAAGATACAAACTTGTTAATTAAATTCCTAGATAATATGAATTCTTTTGACATCGATGGAAGTTCTGATCTTCACAGTATTTTCAGTGGTATGACAGCTGCAAATAATGTCAATGCTGACACAGCCGAGAATGTTGGCCATAAAATCTTGTACGAAATGACTGATATTGACGTACTAACATACACCTTTAAACGGAAAAATTAAGTGACTACTTTATCTTCTAAAATGATTAAAGTAGGAAAGCCCATGTTTATTTTTACTACAATCCATGTATTCACGTTATTCCTAATCCATGGATTGTATGAAGATTTATTCTATTACACTTACAAAATTAACACCCATTGGCTTGCTCATAAAACTCGTCCTAGATATAGAAATATGCGCACATGTTTTTTTAATTTTACTATGGGTTCTGAATTTTAACTTTTCAAAATAGTATTTGAACAAATCCACTGGGCTACTAAAAACATTAATTGAGGATATGTATATTTATTGCTCCATGTTCTTTGGATCACCACTCAATGGATAGGCGTATTTTTTATAAACCAAGGGTTGATAATTTTAACCATTCATTACACATCAAAAGCTATATCCGCTGGACCATTGAAATCATTGACCCTGGGTGCTCATAAACGTGGGTTTGAATTAAATTAAATTATCTTTGGGATATACTCATTTATTAATCTATGTCTTGTCAGTTTTGACTATTCAAAATAGTATTTAAAACAATTCAATGGGCTACTTAACATATTAACTCGAGATATGTATATATTTAGTTTATACCTCCATGTACTTTGGATCACCACCCAATAGATAGGCGTATTATATCAATCAAGGGTTGATAATTTTAACCATCCATTACACATAAAAAAAGCTTTATCCGCTGAAGCGTTGAAATCATTGACACTTAGTGCTCATAAACCCTCGAGGACTGGTTTGCATTAAATTGTGAAAAAACAAAAATGTTTAGTAACAATCAAGGTGTAACAATGGCCTCTAAGGCTGGTTTGCATTAGATCTGGAAAATTATGGTTTAATATCAATCAAGGTGAAACAAATGGTAACAGTTCTCTCCTCTAAGGCTGGTTTGCATTAGATCTGGAAAAATATGGTTCAATATCAATCAAGGTGTAGGTGGGTAATCGTATCGAATAGCCTTAGTGCATTAATATGAGACGTTAAGCAATATCCAATCAATCAATCAATCAATCAATGGTAACAGCTCTATCCTAAGACTGGTTTGCATTAGAACTGGAAAAATATGGTTTAATATCAATCAAGACTAACAGCTCTCTCCTCTAAGGCTAGTTTGCATGAGATCTGGACAAATATGGTTTAATATCAATCAACTCCAAGTCAGTGAAGGCAGAATATACATTTTGTTATGTGCTCTTGATGTTGATAAGTAGATATTTCACTTGTCATTTTATTTGTCATAATATGACAATTTGTCATAAAAGCCATTTTAATATTATTAAAATGCCTAGGACTAGGATAATATCATTAAGTACAAAGCAATGCATCTATTTAAAATTTTAAGATTGTGTTCTTGCTAGTTTTAGCTTACATTTTGTGGGTTTCTACAAAAATATCCTTATCACATTTTTAAGTTCAATTATTAATTAACTTTTTAATTGCACAATGATTATACATAATTATGTGTTTAGGCCATATACGCCGTATAAAGTATTTTATTTATTATTCAAAATACATTTATTTGCAAAGTCTGAAAAACAGCATAGGAAACTTTTTCTTTGAGTATATCTTCAATTCATGACTTAGTGCTATAAACGCAATGAATTATAATTAATTGCATTTAAAGTTGCAATTTTGTTGTTTTTCACAAGGATAATGATGTGCACTAAATCGTTTCGTAGCAAGATTTGCAAGATTGATTGAAAATTTAGTAATGAAATTAATTAATACAATTAACATGTTTTATTAATTTAATTAATTAATGGATTCCATAAATCACAAGTCATAATTAAAATAAATAGTTACACGTTCATTGATCCTTACTGTGTAGTTTATTTGTAAAATTGTCTGGAAACACGCGTTATATTAATTTTTGAATTATTGTGTATTGTTTAACTTTATATGCAAATTTGATCAATTTCGACACCTAAGATTTTCCGCGATTTTGAGTATGTTAAATGGGATTTTTTTCCGAATCCGATGCAAAAAGAACCATTTCTGTTGCAATTTGTTCAAGGCCAAAATTTATATCTACTACTCTAATAGGCCTACACTATGCCACCTTATTAGATGTTTATCCGTGGACACATAGCATAGCCTGAGGCCTGTACAAGACAATGGTAGCTATCTCTAGTATACCCCCGTCTGGGTCCGGGGTAGAATTTGGCCCAGAGCATGGCTCTGCTAATCGTACAAGGTGATTCAAGACAAAAAGTCCACCTCGCAAACATCAGCTGGAAAGAGAGGAGTATATTACTCCCCGAAACAAGAGGCGAGCTCTGGCAATTGTCGTCGGGGACACCTCCCCCTTCCCTTGACGACCTTCCCGACGACGATGACAATGACGCAACGAATGATGACAAAGGCGATGACGACCACAACGTGAGAAACCCCCCTTCCTCTCCTTACTTGTGGCTGACTCTGACCAGCATGGGCCCCTCCTCCCCATATCCCCTAGGCTAGAGTGGTGCATCATGACCTAACGGTTGACGCGTCCTTAATCCAAATAAACCAACAAAAAAAATCTAGCTACGTATGTGTATGTTTACTTTGCCTACCATGTAGACCAGGTCTATTTATCAACTGTCTACTCTAGTTCAAAATAAACTGAAACAATGAGACAGCACAAATGTAGGCTTGCCTTGTTTGTTGCCATAACTGTTTGTGATGAGGTTCAAGATGCTAAGTTTGAAATCTTACAAGATTTTGACAAGATCTTGTTTGTTTAGCATCATATCACAACTAGTTCTAAGGTGCAGTGGCGGCGCGGCTTGAACCCCTCAAAACCCGCGGGGCCAACTTTATAGTATTACACCCACCCACGCATGGGCGCCCGCACGAATTTTGGCAAGGGGGGATAAAAGCTACAATTTGTACTTTTGTTGGGCAAGTGCAGGGGGTTTGGGGAGCTCAACAACAGCGCCGTAGGCGAAAATTTTGAAAATCAGGTGTTTAGAATGCGTTTGGTGGGTTTTAGAAAAAAGTAGTGGGCTGAATACAATACCAAAATTATGCAATTTTTGTGCAGTCGATACTCGAAACTAGAAAACCACCAAAAGGAAACCTTCTTCAAATATTCCCCCCCCCCCCATTTTTTGTCCTTTAGTCAAAAGCTTTAGATTCTCAACATTGAGCTGGGCGGTTATTAGCTATTTTGTCCACGGAGATAATCTGACTTTTCCCCACCTCACATCTTCGCTTTTGCAAGCCTTTTATTGTGACGGTCAAAACTCGCATAAATCCATGGAGTGGTATTCTTTTCAAAACTCAAGACGAACTATTGCAGGCAAAAGACACAATAAGCTAATTATCTCCAGAAAATTGGCAACCATTAAATTTAACAAATGTTCATCAGTAGAGAAATCAACTGTACAAGTTTAATAATAAATCCACACATCAAATGAGGGCAAATAATCACTTCTGCTTGCTCGGGGCCAGTGGGGGCACCCCCTTCTGCGGGAGCCCATGCACCCAATTTTGGTGTCCTAAAACACGTTTTCAGGCGAGCCCTTGGATACGCCGTGGCAAACTAAGCATACCCACCGGCAAGGCCGTCCACAAGAATCTTGTCCGGGACGGGCAAAATAAAACAATAGCGCCGCAGGTGAAAATTTTTAAATAATGTTTTTAGAGTGCATTGGGTGCGTTTTAGAAAAAAAGTAGTGGGCTAAATGCAACATCAAAATAATGTAGTTTTTGTGCAGTGGTATTGACATTACCAGGATATTTAGGCGACGTGTGTACCCTTCTCAATTTTTAATATTAATTTATATAAAAATGCAACGAATATTCTAATTCACAACTAAACTATAGATTCTAAAATAATAGGCCTATAGGGTATGCACATAAATAATAGAGTGGAGTTGATCTACATGTACATTTTATTTTATTTCATTGGAGATAGCAATAGTTGGATATGTTCTTGATTTTTATTATAATTAGTAGGCGCCATACAATAATGTCATTTATATTTTTAGGGGTGTTGTAATTTTCTATTTTTAATGTATTTAATTATTTTAATTACTAATTGTCTTACCACAGCGCTAACACAAATCAGTGTACCTATTACACTTTTTTCTTGTGTCTACGCAAGTAATATAGGTTCATACATAAACATTGGTATGGTTTTCTTGTATCAATTCCCATTACAGTGACTCCCTCTTTTGAATAGCCGTGTTTTTTCTTTTAGTACAACTTTATTTTCAAAACAAAGCTCTGCCTTTACATTAAGGTTGCCTTAAAGACACAGAATAACATTTATACAAAGTACCTTTAACAATAAGTAAAATTAGTTACAGATTATGAAAAAATGAGATGAAGTGAAAAATGAAGTGAGAAGTATGATTTGTATCTCATATTTTTTCTCAATAATAACTAATTTCTTTGCCCCCCCCCCCCCCCCCTAGCCTACTAAAGCGGCAGCTGCCAGCTACCTTAATCCCGTGGGGTGGAACTGGGCGCTACTGGACTGGAAGGTCTCGTCTTTGAGCTCGATTGGGGTTGGGTCTTGCTTGAGTATAAAGCTAATTCATGCATTTCGTTTTTAACAAAAATGTTGGCTCAAGAAGAAACCGAAGAAAATAGGACTATCAAATGTTAAAAGCTTGACTAGGGTTCTTGGAAGCAAAACCAGGGGGGGGGCATCTACCCCCCTGCCACACCCCCACCCCTTGCGGACACCCATACCCACCGGGCACCACTGGTAGTAGTGGTTACAGAAAAAATATTAGATTCTTGATGGTACCGCGCGTTTGGGAGACCTTGTTCTTTTTCAGTTTATTTGGCACGATCTTTTGAGCGCGCATTTTAAAACCATCACAATTACATTTCCATCTGACACGAGTATTGGCTTGTTTGGGAAGTTCTCAACACATAGGCACAATACTATTTCTTTTATAGCTCATATTTATATTCGGCACCAAAACGACATGTAGATCGCAGCACTGGCGGCCCGCTACGTCACAACATGGCTGGCGTAATTGTGATTCCGGGCTGGAGCGTATATGGCACTAACGTGTGTCAGTCACGCCGGTTATGACAATTCGGGGAATACTTCCAATCTGTTCACTCTTATTTACCTATCTCGCACATGCATTAAATAAGATGTATATTTTCATCTATGGTTTGCATTTTTTATGCTCCTTTAAAACCACAAGTAGGCGTAATTGCGTACCTAGGCCAACTATAGCCAAAATTGACCTAGATATACCTTCCTATTCCTATATTCCTGAATGGGATAGGAGTGAAATGTAAAATATTATATAATAATATCATCATAATAGTTGGGTATATTATTATGTTTGAGCGTAAGAATATCCAGAAAATAATTCATAAGCAGATTATTATTTATTATATAGTAGTGTTGTGTCCTACAGTCCTACTACTATAAGTAAAGTTGCCGGCCAAAATTGGTATAGGTCCAAGGAATTATTACCAAATTTGAATTTAAATCTATCAAATACAACGGGAAAACTCAGTGGGTGACACCACACTGTCATCTGACTATATGTTTTCGGACTTTATCCCTGGACTTAAATGTAAGAATAATGTTTTTATTAAGAGTAGGCCCTGCCGAAATTTAAATTGAGATCACGATTATTTAAAAGTTGTTATTTAAGTGAAAAGAGTTGTAGGCCCTTTTTTAAAAGAGAAATGTAGGCCAATGCCTAACCATTCGAGACATAACCCTTGCGTCAGGTGTCCACTTTATGGTGCATTTACAGGCCCTATTCTTTCATTTAAAATGTGTTTTCTTGTGATAACCATAGCACAAATATTTCTTTGTTTTATTCCTAACGTTCAACATCGGTAAACAAAACGTATCACGCCGAAAACTCAACTTTTTAGTTACATCTACACGTTCTTCCACGTTATTTGCCGCTGTTTCTACCTGAGTGATCACTACTGCTCGGGTTCTACGTTCTGCCAACAGGGCCGCGCTAGTGTGCTTTTTGGTGCCGAATAGCAAACACTCTATGATTAATTGGCCTACTTACGTCCACACAACGACCGTCCAACCCCACCCTCCAGCCCCATCCACCCTGAGCTGACCACCCACCCACCTATTTCCCACGGGGCCATGGCCCCGAATTTGTATGGTCGGGCCGCCACTGCTAAGGCGTAAGGTCTAAGTCACATAGTGCTTATCTTGTTTCTAACCAAGTTCTTGGCAAGATCTTGCAAGTTCTTGATAGGATTTTTCAGCAGGGATTCTTGGCAAGATCTTGGCAAGAAATAAATAAGATCTTATTTCATGCAAGATTTTGCAAGATCTTACTTAACACAAGTTCTTGGCAAGACTTTTCAGCAGGGCGCAGAGGGTTAATGTTTGGGGTGGATCTGTCAAATGAAGTGGAAGCAGTGCTCGAAGTGGGTCGGGATGGCATCCCGCCACTTTTCGATAAGGCTTCTTACCATCCTGCCACCTATTGTTTACAATAACAGCAACCAGAATGCCAATTAGTGTAAAATAACCGAAAAGTACCAGTAGACCTAAATTCTTTCATACGTCGATGACGGGCTTTTACAAGACCTGGCTAAATGGTTGTTGTGAAACAAATTGCAGAATGGACCCCCTCGACCCCTCCCCCTCCCCCTGCCTACTCACCTGACAACCTGCTTGTTGGTGTGGGATTACGCGAACACATGACTTTCTTATAGAGAGCTAAGAGTCCGACTGCAGTTTGAGTCTGGACGTGGGCCCACTCACCAATACAATGTTCAGTTCAGTGTTATATATCCATGACCTTATCACACAACTTGTCGCTGTCGGTTCAAGAATAACGATGGTTAAGTGGTTGGTAAAGAAAAGGAAACATGAAGATACAACTAGTACTTACTAGAAAGCATTTGAAAATGGTGTATTTTTTAGTGCAGGGACGCCGGGTTTTCTAAATTCCGAGGGGTGCTGAAATATTTCACTAACATTTTGAATTCTGTCCGTCAGTGATTTTCCAATACGTTATTGCTGCAAATTGTCATGATTTCGGTATATTTTATTCAGTGGCGAATAACCCTGATTCATGTGATTCATTTTCAATATTTACATTTATTGTCTTTCGAAAACTATCTAGCCTACGTATCTAGGCGGGTGGGGGGAGTGATTTTTTTTTTTTTTTTGCCAAAGGCGAGAAGATTTGCTGCTTTTCAACTTTAGATTAGAGACTTTAGAGTATTTACTAAAAGAAACGAGCATAAGAAAAACATTGAGAAGTCAGATGGCTGTTATCTAGAGGTAGTGAAAAATGGTGATAATGAAATTCGCGAAATTTTTGTTCTTGTCCTTTTTATTGTCCTTTTTATTACCTAAAATGTATTATTGTCGACGAATTACATCATTTAGGCCTAGAGATGGAAGAAACTCATTTTGAAAACGCGAATTTCGCGTATAGCGGGAAGTATCAAACTGGTCAAAACGCGAATTAAATCGCGAAATTGAACCTTTTAGTGGCAAAATAAGAGGCGATGGTGGAGGTGCCGGTCCAGACCGAATATTACGCGTGCGGTAGGCGGTACCATGACGTCACGAACGTCACGGAAATAGACCTCCAAAATAACGGCGCGTATCACGGATTCGGCGAAAATAGTCCACCAAAATAACAGTGTGTACATTTTTTTTATAGGCCCTAGTAACGTTTCGCCAATTTTTTTGAATCGCGAAAAACGCGATTTTTTTTTTTTTTAAACGAAATTTGAGCTTTTATATCACCATTTCTCATCTAGGTGCCCGTTAGGGCGCCGCAGCCAAGCCGCGGTGCGCTACACACTCAAGCACCTTATACACCAAGCAGAGTTGGGGTGATTTCGAGGTGTTACCCAGCCGTCATGTAACGTGATGTGAACTTGAAAACTATCACAATCGAGGGGATTTAGGTACCTGACAACACATGCCAAATTTTATTGGGGTACGATTATTCCTTCTTGGTGAAAAAATGGCTTGAAACATGCTCAAAATCACTTTAAGGATGTTAGCTACTGCTACTGTCTACTACTGCTACTGCTAACATCTAATACGTCGGCCCGCGATTCTGACCAGACGGGTGGGACTACAATGTTCATATTTTACATGGACATTAAGGTTATAGAAATATAGTCTCTTTTGAAAAAAAAAGTTGAAAAAGTTTGCTGGAAGGCTTCCAAATAAGGGTTTTAAAATAAGCCTTAAACACTTGGCATACAATCAACAAGTAACCATAGTTACTTGACACTTGTTGACGGTATAAGCAGAGTTAGGCGGGAAAGTGCGATACGTAAACAAATAGCGGACATTTAAAATTTTTCTTCTTTGTGTGGAACGAGAAAAGGTGTCATTATACTCTCATAAAACAAATCAGAAACCATCCCTGGCCTAGGCCCAGATGTGGAAAATTATTTATAATGCAAAAGTGTAGGTCTAAAGTTCCATTTGGCTATAGGACTAGTAAAATTCATACTTACATTACATGTTTGACAAGCCTAGCCAACCCTATGCCAGCACAACATTGTTCTGATAGCTTGCTCATCTGTTTGTTTACATAATTGCAACAATCAAATCATTTCATACAACTCGTCTTTCGATTGGCCCGCGTTTATGAAGGCACTGCCATCTAGAATAAATATAGAACTTTTTCGAGCTCTTTGCTATACGCAAATCTTTTTAAAGTGTTTGGATTTCGTTATACTCTTTCAACCATAGACATCCTATATAATTGGCTAGACCAGCAGTCGGTGGTCCACTTCCGGTACAATTAGAAGCCATCTTAAAATGACAGTTTACATGTTAATCAAATGGGAGCGATTTGTGGCCAAATAGTTCTCAAGATTGCCGCCAGGTTGACAGGTAAGCATACTAGCCTTTAACACCAAATGATTACTAAATTCCCTTATGCAATCACTTCGTATTGTTTCTTTTGTTTAATACCATGCTGCACAAGCTAAAACCATATCAAACAATCCAGTAAAATACTTTATTGCATTAAAAAAGCATAAATTAAAACACCAAATCGCCATCTTGAAATGGGCCGGTTGAGTCTTCAATTTGCTACGCTCCCGCCTGTGCGGAGGTATAGGAGACTGCTAATCTAGCCTACTATAGGGGTTTAATATCAATGCTTTCAACTCACAACCCATGACGTTTTCCACGATACCGTTCAAGAATACCAATTCCTTCGAAAACGAAAACGACTTCGTTTTCAAATTGCGTTTTCAACTCATCTCCCACGAACTCAAGAATTGGGGTCCAGTCCTTATACCGTCGTTATACCATGGTTTTACCACCTATACCCAGGATGTACATGAATCCCTACTGCTATACTGCTAATACCATAGAATTTAAATCAACTTTGATAAAAATATTATATTTTAACAAATAATTTTGTAATGGAACTTGAAAAAGTAATGAGATCACACACATAACAAAAACTTGTAGAAATACAGCCAAACCTTGCACACTCAAAAGGAATGAGATCTAAAAAAAGGGCCAAGCTCATCTACCCTTCCACATAAACGTACAGTGTCCCATAACAGCATCCTCGAATAGCTTGGCAAAATAGAATTTGCATGTTATTACGTTTAAATTAATTAGAAAAAAAGAACTTGGATAAACTATTACGTTAAATTAATAATAGCAAATTCTATTTTGCCAAGCTTTTCGAGGATGCTGTTATGGGACACTGTACGTTTATGTGGAAGGGTAGATGAGCTTGGCCCTTTTTTTAGATCTCATTCCTTTTGAGTGTGTAAGGTTTGGCTGTATTTCTACAAGTTTTTGTTATGTGTGTGTTACCTCTACTGTTATCTTATGTCATCGAAACTCTAGTAGAACATGCATGGGACAAGGTTCATAAATTCGACTTTTTACAATCTCTGCGTTTGCTTTAAGAGCCATGTTGGAAAAAAAGAAATTGAAAGAGGCAGCTCTTATAACATTAAAAGACACTTGTATAAGCCAGCCGAGTACCTATTTTCCTCATATGTGGATTCCTTTAGTAAATACCAGAGTCAATAAAGAAGTTTCCCCACTGGGGAGGTCCTCCAACTCCCTATACCTATATAAAGTCGTTTTTTGGCGTTTGGAATCTAACGTTCCGCGCAACTCTGTGTGACGATTGATGGAACTACTTCAATAAAACTATGTCACATTTCTACTAGAAGTTAACGTTCATTGACGACGAATGCCGTGAAATGTCAAAATATTAAATACGATCGAATGTTGGCGAATGTTTTGGCATTAAGCAAACTCTTTTTATTGATGAGGATATTTCTGATGGAGTAGACCTCAGCTTAGGACCTAGGCCGACAATATGTATTGTTCAAGATTTCGTTTTGAGTGCCTAAGGTGTAGGCCTACTTACGTCTGAAAACTCTATTGTGGCCTTGGGCCTAGGCTACACTTACGTCCGTAAGGCTTAAACAAGACATGTCTCAATTTATTTCGCACAAAAATGTCAGTGGCGCCTGCGGAACACTATACAGTACAATAATAAATCAAAAGTAAATCGTTTTAAAAGACTAGGGCCCTGGGCTAATATGATTGAAATAAAATTGAAGTTTAACACTAATATGATTGAAATAAAATTGAAGAACAATGAACAGTGAATGAATAACAGTGAACAATATAATGCAAGAAAAAACATTCAAATATAATAATCGGTGCGGTTTGTATTTAAGATATAAATTTAATTAATTAAATTTCTAATAAAAAACTTAATTACCATCACATTACAATATTTTTTCTTGCATTATATTGTTCTAACAAAACCACAATTCGGTCTAGAATCAGATTTTAGATATTTTGCATCGTTCTCGAGATATCACGAAAAAACTGTAATTTCGCGTGGTTTTAATTTCGCGACTATCCCATCCTCTTAACCAGTAGGGCCTTATTTATTTATTAATATTTTTCATTCATTTTTTTCATATCATTTAACAGACTAAACATACCATTTTATAAAAATAAAATATTTGAATGCAAGAGCAACAGAAATAGTATTTGCCCGTAGTACTATCGTACCTGTTACCCTTGTTACATAATATCCCCACATTACAAAAGAACGTTGTGTCATGTTAAAATTATACACATCAAATAAACACAACATAATATAATTAAAACATATTAAAAACACTTCCACATCAACAAAAAAATCTTTTAAAAAATTGCAAATTAAAATCCTCTTAATACCTATGTTGAAACATCTGTCACTTTTTAATTCACTTAGTTAGTATAAAACTTCCTGTCTAAAACAATCCTATCTAATACGTTTTCCCTGCCTATTACGTGGCCTAATAAAATCGATTTAAAATTGTGCCTCTACCCTTGAGATACATTTTCTTCCATCCGCGCTCTTGCTGTGGATACTTTTTTACTTTTTACCTGCCGCGCTCGCGCGTTTGTATCAGCCTTACGTTCGACCGCCCGCGAGTGCGAGAGAGAGAACAATATCATGTGTGAACAAGGTGCACGTTTGATCTAACTCAGCTGACCGGCAAGTAGCCTACATGATTATGCAATAAGAATTTGCTATGTATACATGTTATGTTTTAAAAGATTATGAAATCTATCACGATGCATGGGACCTGTTACTGGACAAGTGGACTTATCTTTTTTCCCAGGCTTATCTTGCGACGAGAGCTAAGCGCGGGCGATATTGAGAGATTTTCCCACATGCCCAGATGGGCATGTGGGAAAATAATCTATGTGCCCAACCACTTTTTTTACATGCCCCGGGCATCTCGGGCATGTTATTTTTTTAGCCCTGGTTTGACCATGCTGTTGACGGGAGTGTGGTGAGTGTTTGCTCACTAGAGTTAGGCTATCTGTTGTAGGCCTACACACACTGATATACAAGTATTTTTATCATTTCACATCAAGCAACATCATTGTAGATAATCAGTCATAAAATAAAGAAAATCAAGTTCATACAATTAATTTATTAACTAATTGTGGATACAAGTAATTGATTGTCAATTTGTCAAGTTTGTTTTGGCTCAAGTCAGTTTGTTTTCTCCTCCTCCTCTGGTTGTTTTACATATTTATATCTCCAAGACATGATTGCAAATATGACACTTGTTACAAACAAAAGGATGGCAAACAACAGAAACTCGTACATCTGGAACAAAAAACATAAACATACAATACACTGAATACAGCATCGTAAGAATAAAGGCTTGGGAAATTGATGTAAAACCTGGAAATAATTCAAAATGAAATTGTAGTAGTGATTTTAAATGATTTATTTCTGTAAACTGTAAACCAATATTGGAGACATGGGTTGTGAGTTGTGATTGAGGCATTGAGGCAAAGGTACATTGTAAGAACAAGAATGAAGATTCGTGTTCAGTGGTTTCTTCCAGTAAAGTTTGATTACTCCTTGATTTACTGTACCTGATTTTGGGCAAACCTCATATTCGTTTGAGTGGGATCGTCTAATAAATCAGTTTTTGTTATTCTTTTTCTTTTTCGATTATTTTTTTCCTTTTCTTTTTTTTCCCCCGCCTCCTTTTTATATGTGATTCATTTTGTGACGGCCCCACCTTTTGCCGCTCATAAATTCAAATATTTGTCCTTGAACAACAGTGACCGCCCGAATTTTATGGTTGCCGTTTCTGTTTTATTTTTGTGAAAACCCTAGTAGTTTTATATTTCAAATTCCATCAAACTAATGAGTTTGCAATCAGGGAATTTGTTTAATTTCAATCATTTGTTAACAATAATAACTAGGTGTATTTTTAATCTCGACTGAAGCATCACAGATTTTGTGTGACTTGAGACCAGACATTTGTTTTGGGTTGATAGTAGCTTTAAAATCACATCTTTTGAACAGCATGAATGCATATAAAAAACAATGTAATTATGTTTTTAATTTATCCTTTTATAAAATTTATCTAACTTCTTTATCAGACCTTTTTTATGTTAATTACTTATTTTGTGTAATGAGGAACTTGATGGTTTTGCGCTCCTAGTGGCGTGATTATGTAACTATGTGCGAGGAACGGGAAGCGGAAGTCGTTGTGGACAAGGAAGGCAAGGTACTTCTTCCGGCGTGGGGTAGCGCGTGTCTGGACGCCTCATGGTAGGCGATCCCAGTATTTTAATTAATAAAAGTGTTAATACGACGCTAAATCACTAAAACCAGTGAGATCTAGAAAGATCTAAGTGCGGTTCGTGTTTGGTATAATCAAGGTTTACGCGATCGCGAAGGATTAAGCGGTAATTAGCCCGATTAGCAAGTTGGAATATTCCGTGCTGGAGACCACGTTGTAGTGCGACGTAGCTAATAGTTAGCCAAGAGGCGTTTGAAACCAGGTATTGATACGAACCTATCTATCTAATCAATGTTTATTGGAGTGGTCCATTTGCTTCTAACGACGTGTTTTGAATTGAATTACGAGTTGAATCAGTTGAATAGTGTTCATATCTTTGTGGAACAATTGCCGGGATTCTAATCCGCCATTGCCGGGATTTGCAGTACACACCACATTGTGTGCAATGTCCGGGACTTTTGTACAACTTACGTACGCTTTCGAGAGAGCATAGATTGCGAGTTTACGACTCTGCCACACTTGTAAGTAGAGATGAACCAAGATTAATTCATTTGTGAGATAATTGGACATTTTGAGAGTAATAGTTTCCGTGAAGCGGATGAGAGAGAGACCTTGTTAGCCGCCATTTTTAGCTACGTCATAAAATTGACCAAACGACGCCATATTGATACACGGTAGTCACCACGATATCCCTCCGCGCTCCTGGACAAGGGTGAAAATGTCTTTTAATGGAGAACTGTTGACCCAATATTGCCGCGAACCTGGGTATTTACTGTGAAGATTGGATTTCAACTATAAGCCGAGTTATCCTGTGAACATTGGTGTGAATAAATCCGACACGTCATTTCGTTGCAACGCGACCTTGAACTGACCGTCTGAAATCAGTTTGATACGACCGCGGATTGAGAGCTCCCGTGTTACGTACGTGCAACGCGAGGAAGACAAACATCGGAAACTACTGCGCATGGTGATCGCTACGCTTCCAGTAACTACACGTGAAGACTGGAGACCAACTACGCAAACGTCGAACCAAGGACCTTGTAACCATACAGCTAGGGTTCTGATCCCTAATCGAACTTGAACATCTAAACGATGAGTATCTAATCACATGTTATTTGATAAGAGTATTTTCATAATTCATTCAGGCATTTGTAATGAGCCTAAAAATAACATGGGGGTATTTAATCATTAGAAATCACTGATCAGTGCTAGGAGAACAGGGCATACCATCATTTGTGTGCTATTTGTGTTTTAACCCTAAATATACTTTCTTTCGAAGGTTTATTAATCTGTTATTTCTATCCAATATAAATCCAACATGTTCCCTAATTGACAATCATCCCATAGTAATTTAATTGTGTATTGACAAGGCCTACTCTTCAAGTAGGTACCGTAACTTGATTCTGTTCAACTTACAATTTATCAACCTTTTTTGGTTTGAAAGTATTTAACAAAATACTGTAACTTCAATTTTTCTGGTATTTGTTTATCTTTTGTTGAATTTCAATATTTATTATTTTTCTTCTCTCTGTGTTTCTCCGACTGGAGCTGAGTCGTGGCAAGTTTAAGTCTGTTTCTAGATAATATAGAACCCCGAGATAATAAATTAGTCTATTGCTATTCATTCCAAATCCAAGCTAGTTACTTAATCGTATCACGATAATTGAAACCCAACGCAATCTAGTAACCCTCTGTACTTCTTTAATTTATTAATTGCATTTAATATCCTTTTTGAATTTGTTACCAAAATTGTTGTTTCATTTAATATCCTTTTTGAATTTGTTACCAAAATTTTTGTTTTTAATGCATGGGCCTAGTTGTTGTAGGCCCTAATATTACTATTTCAAATATTTACTTAACTGTGGTTCATTGTTGTGTCTGCACATCTAGGCCTATGTAATTAGATTTATTTAGTTGTCCTCCTTTGTAAATCAGTTTTTTAACTGAATAGGATAGATGTTAAATAAATTAATAAATAAAATAAATAAATAAATAAATAAATAAATAAGAGAAGCCTCAGGCATAACATTTGCCCTTTTCCTTGAGAAACACATACAGACAACTTATTATTTAATTCTTTAATTTCATTCATTTATGGCGCTGTCTGTGGGTGTGATAGTGTCCTGCTGGAGCTCGATTGATCGGTGTTTCCAACTTCTATATTTTTGGAATTCATTAAGTTTAAGGGCGCGTCAACTCTTAGGTCATAATGCTCCACTCTGGCCTAGGGGATATGGGGAGGAAAGTCCCATGCTGATCAGAACCAGCCACGGGCAGGGGGAGGAAATGGGGGTTCTCACGTCACGGACGTCATCATCTTTGTCATCGTTCGTGGTGTCATTGTTGTCGTCGTCGTCATCGGGGAAGTCGTCAAGGAAAGGGGGCAAGGTCCCCGACGACGATTGCCAGAGCTTGCCTAGTAGTCTGGGGTCTACCTGCAAATTTGAGGCTGAACCTAGGACAAATAGCAACAGAAGCAAATTTGGTATCATTGGATTCAGAAAAAAACTAAATAACCCATAAAGAATCCCCTAAAATCTTCATAGGGTGGGTGGGTCTAATCATCCCTTAATGAAAATGTAATCAAATTAAATTTTTTGAAACCTATTTTTGAAACCTAGTAACCATGGTATGTGTTAAAAGCTTATTTAAGGATCTTTCGAATAAAAAATATTTCAATTGATTAACGTAAATTTTGTGGCCAGCAGAGGTCAATGAAGGTCAAATTTTGTATTTTTTCAATATAATTTTGTAAACGTTATTTTATTGGCAAACAATGTTTGATGATTGTCTTATTTTTGTTAAAAATTAGTAAATAGGCCACAATTGATACAGTATAAATCAATCATGACAGAAAAAGGTTATTATTACAATCTGTAGGACCATGAACCTACGTGTATGTAGTCAAAAATCTGTTTTACGTTTAGGCACACTCAAATCATGTTACATAATAATATAATTCACCAATAGAGGTTTCTCATGTACTACGCATTGAGACTTTAATTTGGGACGTAGGGTACCTGGATTAAAACCCACACTTTAAAATCCTTACTAAAGGTTTTTCTCATGGATTTCCTCAAATATATTTGACAAAATTTTAGATAAAGCCCCATAATAAAGCCCATGG
Organism: Sweltsa coloradensis; assembly: GCA_024449915.1. NCBI lineage: Eukaryota > Metazoa > Arthropoda > Insecta > Plecoptera > Chloroperlidae > Sweltsa > Sweltsa coloradensis. Next base: position 60,467 of record JAMZAV010003474.1, read on the forward strand.
ATTTGTTATTTCAACCAAATTCACACCCTATAAGCAGTAGGAATTAAGGTTGTCTACAGGAAGATTTTATCTCACAAAACCTATTTCCTAGGTGCTCGCTATTATAGAACGCTGAAAACTCGGGTAGGCCTACCTCGTAAAAAAAGCCATGTTTTTTGCGTTTTCAAGGTGTTTCCCAGCCGCCATGAATTGTGAAATGAACTTTGAATACGTCATAATCAGAGCTATTTAGGTAGGCTACCTGACAATCCCATGCCAATTTTGGGTCAATCATTATCGTATTGAACATGCGCACATTTGTTTTGTTTGCCGTTTAAACTGTAACAAACTGTAACAATTGACAGTAGTTATAGTGGGCTCGTTACCTTTAACCGAACATTAAAAGTCCATGATCTGACTAATGAGAACAACAAATTGAAACGTGCCATCATAATAATAACATGTATTGGTTGTGTGGCTCGTTGATCTTATGGTTAGCGCCGCTGCATGCAGAAGGTCCAGGGTTCGATTCCCGCTATCGGCAGAAGTTTTTAAACTTCTGATTTAGACTTAAATCCATCAGTTCTCGCCATAGGAATTTGTAAACGGTGACTTTGGAGCCGTCCTAGCAACAAGGCACATAATAAATCCAAAGTTGTTCTTAATCGGCCTTGTTGATTCTGGCGTTGATCCGTGGGTGTTCGCACTGTCCATACCACTGGTTGCTATATTTCATATTAAATAATATTGAACTTTGGTTGGTTATCGCTCACTCGACGATTGTGTCGGGGCCTACAGGGTTGGCTTGGTCGTTTGGTTTAATGTCCCCCACTGAAAATCAGTTATATGACTGAGTGGGTAAGACTCTAAATAAGTATTTATTTATTTTATTTTATTTATTTATTGTAGACAACTTATGACGTGTCTTTGCTTTGTTACAGTGCTGTTGTGTTCTCCAGTCTTTCGGATGACATAGCAAAATCCTTACGAAATAACGGAATTATTTTGTTTACCTGTCTGTCGAAGAACTTCCCGTGGGCTACGACAACGACTATAATGTTCCCGAAAGCATTGGTGAGTAGCCATGCAGCCTGCATTACAGACTTCATTTGTATGGGTGCCTGTTCAATGAGATAGAGTGCATTAGAATTTGATTAGATTAGACATTTTGTAATACGAAGCTAAAGTATTGAGTTTATAATCTGTAGGCTAGTTAAAGACCTAATGCCAGTATCGCTTGTCTCCCACATTGTACTTGTACCGATACTGCTGAAAATAAGCTAGTCCGCTGGCAAACAATGATATGATCAAGGCTTTATTGTTTGCCCGTCCCGAAACTATACATTCCTAAGCGTATTTTAGACAGTTTAGCGTAGTATCGACAAAAGGCCACAGGCACTCAATTTCTAGCTACAGGCACTATAAACTCAATGGCTTAAGTAATATCATGTGCACATGATTTAACGTTACTAGAGAAGTTATGTGATGTTTTATTCTGTTGGCACACCCAATAATGATGGAGTAACACAGACATGGGGTCAAATTTATGTGGGTGTAGCAATATTTGAAAGCATAGAAAACACTGTGTTCAGGTACTATATATTATCTCATAATAGAACACAAATATCTACATTTCTAAAATGTTCTATCAGTTAAGACATGAGTTAATTTTTTTAAATAACAAGCATGGGTTTGGGAGTAGCCAAAATCGGGTGTGAAATTAAGCTACCATAATTTCCAATTGTTTGTATCGGAGGCTAGCTCTGCTTGGTGGAGGTGCCGGGGTTGACTTTCAGTCAAACTAGCCGCACCTCACTGACCCACAAGGTCACCAAAAACATTATTTATAGTCTTTGTTAAAGGGCAATGTCAACAAAATAAGCATGTCACGGTTTTTATCGTTTTTCCTTTGATCACGTTGGTTCACTCTTTATTTTGTGTTATCTCGTACCCGTGCTTGTTGTATGGGATTATTACCTGTGTGAACGAAAAGTGTAGGCCGGTTGGGGAGAACATGACTTCAGCCATCGTCAACACAATGTATTGCGGTAGTTGCCATAACATGTGGACACTATTGGATGGTGTTATTGTGTAGAGCTTGCTCGCCTGTGGAACACATAAAACACATTAATTAAGGAAATAAATCCAGAAAATTATTATAAAATCCATCTCAGCCGGTTAAATCGAACCCGGGTCTCCCGATTCATTTCTGGGTTGATTAGTATTTACGTCACTACATGTAACTTGCATCAGTCAGAGCAGATGGATTTTTTCTATGGCGTAGTCGTTGCCACTTAAAATAACATATGAACTTGCTCAGTTATCTCTAGTCGACATCTCTATTTACGATCGTTTGTACAGCTATGGCCTTGACTTATAGGCCGAATTGCATGCGTTGTTAGTCCTTTCTTCCGTGTAGGACATCTGCCAAAGGTACCTAAACTAAATGATAACCGAAATCAACAGTAGTGGTTCAAGCGTTAAGCATGAGACTGGTTCGGGAGGTCCCGGACTGTAATCCCGCCACCAGCAATCAGACCGAAAGTTTTGCCAAGATTTTCTGCAAATGCAAGGAAATGAGTCTTCTATGTCCCCTTCATAATTGTCCAAATGAGACACCTGAAGAGTGCATTTCATGCTGGGCAGGTTCGCTATGAGAAATGTAAAAAAATTAAACTTGGTGATTATGTTGTGTGGAGTGGACAGTTGGAAATGGAAGGGTTTTTCCAAGTGCTATTTCATAGCATTTGCCTCTTGACTGAGGAAAACCTTCTGTCAGGAAGGCTGAAGGGGACTGTTTTAGAACCAAACACGTACCGAGTTGGACTCTTGCATAATACGAGATCTAAGCTGAGTGGGAGTTGTTACCTATGCCACAATATGCTTTTTTATTTTATTATTATTATTTTTTTATAAATAGTTAAATTATTATTATACAGTTGAATACAAAAGAACAGATGTTGAATAAATATAAATAAAAGAGGGTGGAATAGTGTGAGATATCACAACACAATATGACAGCAAAATTAATATGATATTCGACATGATGTATCAAGTGATAGGCCTAGATAAGAATAAATAAATAAATTTATATTTAGAGTCGACCCACTCAGTCACAGAACTGATGTTCGGTGGGGGACATTAAATTTAAAGCCCACCAAGCCAACATTATAGGTGCCAACACCATCGACGAGCAAACAATGACCAACTAGAGACCGGAATATTTAAGCTGAAAACGCCGATCAACCAAGCTGGACATGATTCATACCCGCGGATAGCACCAGAATCAACAAGGTTGATTCGGAACAATCTTAGAATTTATTGGATGAGCGTAGCGAGCGTAGCAAGCCAAGCGAAGATTCCATTTCACTACACTAGAGAAAAAAATCCGGAATGTTTTTTTTTTTTTTTTCTTTCTTTCTTTCTTTCTGTATTTTTGTGTGTTTGTTAACACAATTCCGGCTAAACCGATACTCCGATTGCAATGAAATTTTATGGAGACCTTCGAAACCTCTGAACTTAGAACTGCCACGTTTTTGAGCGCAATCGGGAAATTTTTTCACATAAAAAACGCAATTTTACGATTTTTTTGAGTTTTTTAAAATTCTTCGACTTATAACACCTACATGCTTTATCCGATTGTAATGATTTTTTCACAGAACCTTAATTTTATGAATTAAGATATTCGTGTGAAATTTGAGCGTAATCGAAAAATTATTTCTCATGAAAATCAAAATTTTATGTTTTTTTTCTTTTTAAAAACAATTCTTTGACTTATAACACCTACATGCTTTATCCTATTGTAATGATTTTTTTACAGAACCTTAAATTCATGAATTAATATATTTGTGTTAAATTTGAGCGCAATCGAATAATTATATCTTATGCAAATTGCAATTTTACGATTTTTTTCTTTAAAAAAATTACGATCAATTAAAACAATTAAGTTAATTTTTTACTTTTATTGAATTTAATTATAAAAATTAAGTTAATTTTTTATATAATTTAATTTAATTAAAAAAAATCTTCGACTTAGTAGGCTAATGATTTTTTCACAGAACAACAGAAAATCCGCGTAACACATGGCATCTCAATGCACCATATACGCTCATCCAACAACGCGGCGGGACTTAAGCGTTTTCCTAGTTATGTACCTCGTTGCTAGGACGGCTCTTAAGTCACCGTTTACAAATTCGGAATTCCTAAGCCAAGAACTGATGAACTTAGTCCAAATCAGAAGGAAAAAACTTCTGCCTATTGCGGGAATCAAATCCCATTGGAGGACAAAGTACACAAATTGAAAACTACGCCACTTTGTAACGTACCATAGCTTATGCTTCGGAGCAGACTCCAACTGTGAGTCACTGCAAACTTCGGGTTTAGCTACACTATAAGAACCAAAGTTTTGGACAGCTCCTGAGTATAACATTGAGAGGTAAATAAAACATCCCTAAACATTGCATTTTACCACTTTCACAACCAACATAATTGAGCGAGCGTCTCCACTTGACTCTTATGGCTCAAATGTCTGTTTTTTTTCTTCTGTTACTGCTTTGGTACAGGTCGCACCGTTTCTCTGATCGACCTGAAATTTGGCACACATGTACATACCACCTATGGGGGTTGCTATATAGTTTTTGAATAAAATCCGATCGTTGGTTATAAAAAATTAAAAAATAAAAAATGTTCCGATCGTTATGAAATTTTGCAGGGTCAATAAGTACAACATTCTCTTCTATTTTACAAATTTTCAGCTAAATCGGTCAAGACCTTAAAGACTTATTGGTATGTAACATTATGGGAATGTCATACTCGGGTCGTGTTGCACGTACCAGTGCTCGCTCAACAACGCGACGGGACTTGAGCGTTTTCCTAGTAACATTATTGTATCAATCACAATTAACTTACAAATTTCCCATCTTCGTTTTCAACTACTAGAAGAGAGTAGACGCCTCCCGCTTTAAGTTTCAAATCACTTGCTACCGTCACATCTTTCATCTTCACTGTGTAACTGCAAAGAAGAAAAATTGTTTATATGTTTAATATATTGTACATACTATTTTCTTTTAAAACACACTTCCCCATTTACATGTTTAATTTCATAAAACTTGGTTTTGATGCTCTATCGATTGGCTATATTGTCTGATGGGGTTTTGGTTTGCACCAGAATGTCAAGTTAGAATGTGTACATGTCTCTACGACGATGAGACAAACTACTGCTCTTCAACCGGGTAGGTCATATTGCACCGGTGTACGCTCCTCTTTCAAAATAATGCTTAATTTTTTCATTAGCTGACCGTAAATACGTAATCAAACTAATCATAGATTCTTTTGTTAAAAAATGCCTATCGGCTACTTAGATTGGAGAAGGGTTGACAGATTGGGAAAGCAAAGAGAACATAAATCCCAGCCTGAAGGGCTGGGGGCGACAAAACTTTTCACCTGCTGATGACAATTGCAGCTAATTGAAAGTTGTTACCTTAATCCACGACGCGTTTCGTCCTTCTGGGACTCATCAGGCAGATGGTGGCCACTAAAAATCAGCTAACTACATACAAACAAAACTCACAACACATAACCAAACCTGTGGTAGGGCCACGCAAGAAGCAAATTCTGCATGCATGTTGTCATCATCAGCAAGGTTACTTCAAACACCATTCATACTGAGCCACACCGTCAGCACAACCAGTAAGGGGGCTTCCCTCCCAACTCTAGTGCTCGGGAGACAAAACATCCATGACTCACCCTGGATTCGAACCAGGACCCTTGGCATCAAGAGAAAAGCTACGGTTAGAGATAGGAAAGGTGGAAACCTTTTTTTTTATTTTTTTATATAGGCCTACCGGTATGTATATATTATTATTATTTTATTTTTTTAAAGTATGAATGAAGAGGCACTCTGGCCAAGCAACAGAAGGGGCAGCTTTTTTTGTTGAAAAGGGCCCCTGGTTCGAACCGGGGTACCCTTCGTCTCAATTAGCCAGTTGCACAAATAAACGTTAAGAAATATCCAATCCATCGAGTCAGGATTTTTTGTCTCCCGAGCATAGAGTTGGGAGGGAACCCCCCCTTACTTTGTGCTGAGGTTTGTGGCTCATATAAGGGTGTTTAAGAAAACCTTTGCGATGATACAACATGAGCAGAATTTGTTTCTTGCGCGGCCCTCCCACGGGTTTGGTTATGTTTGTGAGTTTGTTTGAATGTAGTAGCTGTTTTTTAGTGGCCACCATCCCCTGATGACCCCCAGAAGGACAAAACGCGCGGGATTAAGGTAACAATTAAATTAGCGCAGGTCATCAGCAGGTGAAAAGTTTTGTCGCCCCCAGCCCTTCAGGCTGGAATTTATGTTCTCTTTGCTTTCCCAATCTGTCAACCCTTCTCCAATCTAATCATGGATTCTGTTTTTCCAAAACTTGTGTACAGGAGACAATAATATTTAAAATGTTTAAATGAAATGTGTTCTGATCTCATCATGTAGTCTATAGAAACACCTACAAAAGATCAACTTTTGTAGGCCTAGTGAAAATTAGGGGTCTTAAAGTGGTCCAGAATGTATGTGAAATTTGCTGGATTTGACGATCTAGCTGTGTGTATTGTGTGGGTAATTTTGGCGCCGACTGCCCAAAGTGGAAGTAGGAAAAAGAGGATCTAGAAGCAAACCCTTGTAAGTGATTTTCATACATGGCGACGAAAAAAAGCGTGATTAAATTTTCGATTATACACGAAACAGTGATGAATTGGGTAGTGTAAAACAGTGTTTCAATACGAGCGAGCTGCAACGTAAGCTAAATGGATTCAGAGAACTCCAGCCCAAACCTTTTCTTGCCCGGCTGGATCAACCAGCACCTCACAGCGATGGGACCGGGGGCTCGGGGCTTTTGACTTGTATCTGGTCGAAGGGCATAATTTCAGGCCAAAGACAAAGGGCTCACTATACACTTAGGGGGGCGGCGTAAAGAATCTGGTTTGAAACTCCGTCGGCGAGCCAGAATAGCCAGGGTGATTTTTAATATGCTAAATGCAAGTCTGTGTTGGGACGAACAGTTCAAACCTCAAACCTGTTTCGCCCACAGCCCCAAAGTGTTCCGCGAAATGCGCGGCGAGGAAACGGTGCCCAGTTTATTACGCGTCGAGGGGCCCAGAGCTGTTACTGTGATTTTGGGGATAAAGGGGAAGATAATTCCTAGACCAACTGGGGGAGAATGCCGATTCCCCAGTACGAAAAGATTTCATTAAGGGGGAGACAGGTTAACTGTTGATAGGGCTAAAGAGTCGAAAGAGAAATTTGAAGCTGCACCAACTGTAGTTTCGGCGGGCTAAAAAACTTTGCACCGGGGTGACGTCATCGCCCGGCCAGTCAAGAAACCCCGGCGTTCGGTCGCCGGGCTCGAGGTAGCATGATCGATGCGGAAATCCCAAACCATCTCGCCGCGACGCGAAATGCCCGGAGGGGAAGAAATGTATGAAGTGCGGTATTGGGGGGCATTTTGCTAAAACATGAAAAACCAAAAGGGGACAAACATGGAAATAGACAATAAAAAAGTTTTTTTTTCACGGGAAAAGGGGTCCAAGTCCATAATTTAAAAAGGAAAAGAAGAAGACCGGGTTTTCACCTTTGCTGTTAGAGGGGAGATTGGGCATAAAGATTGCTTTAAAAAAAGCTGAGGTGGGGGTGTTTAAATTTAAAAGCTGAGTTTGATTGGGGGGGCTTCCGTAATCCCCTAGATGGAAAGACATGGGAGACTTGCAAGCAGAATAAAATAGGGAAAATGTACAGCACTACAAAAAAAAATTATCCTTAGGGGGATCCCAAAAACCCCTTAAAGTATTAGGAAAATTCACCACAAAATAAAAATTGGGGGGGAAAAGGGCCAAAAAACAATATTTTACGTGGTAGATGGTGACGGAGTACGCCTTTTGGGGGAGCAGTTCTCCCCAGGACCTGGGCTTTTTTAAAAAACCGGGTTTCCCTCTGAATGAAATAATTCCGGGCCCCCCAAGAAGAAAATTTCTACACTGAAAGAGATTCTCCACTGCAAGAGAATTTTACACTGCAAGAAAAGATAGTGCAAAGTTTTAAGGAAGAATTCCCGACTGTCTTCACCGGCGTGGGGTAAGTTTAAAGTTTTAAGTTAAACTTTGCTTTAAGACAGATTTCACCCCAGTGGCATTGCCAGTCGGAAGACGCCTCACCAGCAAAAAGACGAAAGAAATGAAAAAATAAAAGAACTCTTAGCTAAGACCTTATAGAGGAGGTCGTGAAACCACAAGGGGTTTTCACCGGGTGGGTTGACTCAGACCAATTTTAGGTAAGCGGCACTATGTGTCGAATGAGGTTGCCAAAACCTGCAATTTACGGAGCGACACATGATACCCAAACCCTTGAAAGATAAGCCGGAACACGAGGAAAACACTGTGTTCAGTAAGTTGGCCTTCGCTTGCGTTCCCCCAATTGAGCTCGACGAGGGGGTACGAGGATAACAACCCCTTTTAAACCAGCGCAGGGGTGACAGGGACAAAAGGCTATTTTTTTGGGATCAACGCGCGCCGAAATATTCAGCGCATAATTAAAGACGTTTTGCCGAGTCGAAGGAGTTGCGCTTTATAGAGACTTTTTCGTTCCGGGAAAACCCCAAACACAGCCGCCACAGACTGCGGGTTGTGATGCAGACATCGCGAGAAGGGCTCACACTTAATCCGACAAGTGTGAGATCAGCAAACCAAAGTGGGCTTTTAGGGACCCGATTTCCAGTCGGGGATCAAACCATACATGCAAAGTACTGGCGGGCCCGGGGGTTTAGGGAACAAAAACTAAAAGGAATTTAAAAATTTCCTTGGGATGGCAGGGTACGTTCCAGGTTCCTTCCCAACTATTCTACGGGCCCGAGCCCTGAGGCGACTTTTTAACAAAAAGTTTGCTTCAAGTGGGGGGAGGAGCAGACGGATGCGTTCAAAAAATTAAGGGGAAAGTTTTCAGACGAGAGAAAATTTGGGTTCTATACACCCGGGAGCACCGACGACGACATCGCAGATGCTAGCCCGTATGGGGTCGGGGCCGTCTTTGTTTAAGAACAGGAAGATGGGGCAAGGGTAATAGAGTTGCAAGCAGGGCACTCACAGATGCGGAAAAAAATTCAGTCAGCGAACGAGGCACTTTGGGCTGGTATGGGGTGCGAAAAAATTCCACCCCTACGTGTACGGGGGGGAGTTTTCATTGTTACGACCTAAACCCCTCCCAAATTTATTTCGGGACCAAGCCAAGCCATGCGCGGAGTAGAGCGATGGGTGCTTAGACTAGGGGTATAACTACAAAAGGGAGAAAACAGCCAGGGAGAAAACAAAATTGCTGATCCACCCTGCGAGACTATCAGTTAATGAGGAATACGAAAAACAGAAGACCAGATCATCATGTTCGAGGGTAGCAAGTCAAACTGTTCCCAAAACAAAGAGCCGGGGAAAAAATCGAAAAAGAACCAGACAAGAACAGGAAACTTCTATTAAGGGAGCATCGAAACCGACCATGGCCGGATGAGTAAAATTCAAATCATCAAAGGAACTATGGTGTACCCCTCCCCGTTATCCGGGGGAAACCCGCAATTCATACCTACAAACCCCAAGAGACAGGGGCTCGAACTAGCACACCGGGGCATCCCGGCATAGTCTTGTGAAACAGAAATTGCGTTCAAAAATCTGGGGGCCAGCATTAGATAAAGGGAGTGGAAACGTTCTGAAAACGCCCTGGGTGCCAGGTGGTCAGCTCACCCAGCCCCCCAGAAACCCGTGATTAGAACCCGATTACCCAAAAGACCGTGGAAGCTTGGGATAGACTATTGGACCGCTCCCAAATGGCAATACGTGCGTTGTCATGACTACTATTCAAAATTCCACGAGGCCGTTATCACCTAGGTCACAACCGCTAAAAATATGCCCCGTTAGAAGAATCTTCGCACGATTTGGGCTACCGGGAACGTCAAAATTTGGCAATCGGCATACTTTACTAGCAACGACTTCCATATTTTGTATCACCAACAACAAGGAAACCACCCCCGGGGGCCCAAACAAAAAAAAACCCAAAAAAGATTCCAAAACAACAGAGGAAAAAGAATAAAATGCAAAAAATATCCCCCTATGAAAACACCCCCTTTAAAGGGGGAGGCCAGAGTTTTACGAAGGGAAAAAAAGCAAGAAAAAGAAAGAGAAGAAAGATGGAAAAAAAGGGGAAAAAAAACAGAAAAACAGGAAAGAGCAACAATACTTAGGGAAATGTTTGGGGTAAAAAACCAACAATTTTAAAAAAAACAATAACAAAAAAATTTTTCCAAAAACCCAACCCACGGGCACAAACCGCAAAACCACCACGGAAGACATCCCCAAAAAAAACCCAAGTACACTAATCCAAAACCCTCCGCAAATATCACAAATCCCAAAAAAGTTCCACCCAACCCGCAAAACCCCACTGGAGAAAATCCCACCCCCTCTAAGTCACTTTCCATGATGTTTCAGGCTTTCCACAGTTCCTAACCTGTACAAGAAGAAACCCCGTCCGACCCGGGAAAAGGGGAGGAAACCACCGACCGCAAGCAGACCCCCGGTTTTTAGAGTGGGCTTTAAAAAAAAGTCATGAGGGTTTAACCCTTCCTTCGGGTTTTTGAGAATCAAAATGTTTGTCCACTCAGAGTTTTCCCAACGTGGAAGGAATTTTTTTATTTTAAAATGAGTATTTAATCAACCCCTTTGGGAAAATAAGAAGAAAAAGTTCAAAAAATTATAAACATTATCCAATTCAATTTAAATGGGGGGTCCTTTGTTAATTCAAAAATTTTTAAGAAAAAAAGTGAGGATGGGGGAAGGGCAGCACGACGACCAAAGTGAATAGTGAATAAGATATGCGGCTAACCTTGCAAGTAGTATTTAATAACATTTTGTTAATGGGGATTTTAAAATTGTTTAAAAATTAGTAAAAATATAAATTTGGATCATCTAAAAAAATGTTTTTAATAAGAAGAGTGAATTTTTCATTATTTCAAAAATTGAGGGGGTTTTCCAGGGAGATTTCACAAAAATTTAAGAAAAAGAAAAAGTTGGATTGGCTCAAAACGCCATGTACTCCGTGCCAGTTAGTTGCTTGCAATCACAGTAGTAAGCCATTGATTTTATAGAGGGTGTTTACATGGCAAGTGGGCATGAATGAAGCTCTGCTTACCTTGAGCTTTTGAGAGGAATGTTCTCCGTGCCAGTTAATTTAGCGTCGATAGGAAAGTCTGTTGTTTTTCCATTACTAGCGATAAACTCCAGTTTTCGATCTTCGGTTGATTGTTTTAAGACATAGATCACTCTGAAAAAAGTATTATTCTAATTAAAGTATTACTAGCAGCAACTTAAAGTATGATTTCTTCCTAATTATCAATTTACATGGAATTAAATCAATAATCAACAAAACAAATTTATTATTATTATTATTATTATTATTATTTTATTATTATTATTATTATTATTATTATTATTATTTCCATGGCAACCGCCATACAGCCTTGAAACTAATGTTATATGGCTCTCATATTTAAATGTTTTAAGGGTTTTTTAACAGTAGTGAAAAAATTTGGTAAAAAGGGAAATTTTGGGGTATGTTAAACATTATTTTAAACAAACAATAAAGTTTTTTTACTCCCTTTAAACATGAGGGGGTTTTTGTATGGGTCGCCTTCAATTTTCTCCTTAAAGGGGGCACAGGATTGTTGCTGGATTTTTTCAAATAATGGTTTGAAAAGCTATTGCTCCCTGGGGACTTAAAATTCCCCCAATTGGCCCTTTAAATGGATAGGAGTGGGAGTTTTTAAAAAAGTTTTTTGAAGATGCATTTTAATGCTTTTGCAAATTTAAAATTGTTTAAAAATTTAAATTTTTTTTTTGACATTTGAAGATGTTTTTTTTTTTGGGAGTTACCCTTTGTAAAAATGTTTTTAAATTTGATAAAAAAGATGGTCGACAGAAAGACAGTGGAAAAAGGTTTAAACAGTGGTTTAAATGTAAATATTTAAAAAGAAAAACCCAAAAATTTTGGGGGATTTTAGAAAAAAATTGGGGCGGGATTTCCAGTGTATTCTTTTCCCCTTGGGGGCCCCATTTTAAATGTCCCGGAGCCCAAGGGAAAAGGATTAGAAGAAAAAAGAAAAGTGAATGGTGGTTTTGGGTGCACCCAATGGAGATTGACTTTGGAAGAAAAAAGGTAAAAAAATGCATCCAAACAACACCCAAAGGAAAATTGAGACAGAAAGTATAACTATATCAAAGAAAGCAGACCCCCTGGGCTTAAAAATTGGGGCTGGGCATAAAAACGGGTGGGAGATGCACCATAAGTAACAAGTTAGGATAAAAAAAGGGGAAATTATAAAAATGGGTGGAAGGGTTTGGCTCAATAAAAAAGGGGGAAACCCACATTGGAAGGGTTTAAAGAGCCGGGGTAGGGCCTAGTAGTGAGAAGGGGAAAGTTAGGGTACCAGGCTTGGTAAAAGGAGCAAACATTTTGGGAAAAACTGGGGTGAAAAGGTAGAAATTTTAAAAAAAAAAAGAAGGAGATAAAGGAAGGAAAAAAGGTGTGTTAGAAAAAGGGTTGTACCCCAAAGTATGAAAGGGGTGGTGGAAAAATGCCCCTTTTAGGGGGGAAAACACCCCATTTATCGGGAAAAAAACATATTCCGGGTTTGGGGAACGGGAAAATGGAAAAAAACAAATAAATTTGGGTGAGGGGTTGGGAAGATTTGGGGGAAAAAAAAGGGGGGAAAAAAAATTTTGGGGGAAAAAAGGTTAAAAAACATGTGGGAAGAGATCCCAACAAAGAATATTGACATTGGTAACCCCCTGCTGAAGCCCCTGGGGACTAGGCAGAAAAAGAGCTCGTGATCCATGGGGGGTTTTTAAACCCAAAAGAAAGGGTTTAGTACGCAACGCCAGACCCAAAGTTGGTCACAAATTGGCGGGTACAAAAAAAAACACCCAAATAGAAGCAAGTCCCCTTCCCCAAAAACATCAGGGGGGGGTGAAGCAAAAACCAAAAAGAGGACGAAACAACAACCGATTTAATAAGCTCAAGGGTGGGTCAAAGGCCAACAGAAACACAAACAACAGACCTAGAAGTGCAATGCAGCTTTGGGAAGTTGGGCACAAGTGGGGGTGTAAAAAACTAAACAAGCCAGAATTAATTAAACCATGCCCAAAACCCGGGTTTGGGAAAATCAATACCATCAATAAAGTTGGTCACAAGTTGGGTGTAAAACATAAAAGACAGAAGAAAAGTAAACTTATCAAAACAGCGGGGGGGTTGAATCATTCCCGACTTTAAAGTGGTATGCAACTTTTGAACAAAAACTAAACCCCGGAAAAAAAAAGAATTAGGTAAACAAATTTGGGAGATTTTCCCGGGACAACACAAAAAAATTTTTGTTTTTGGAGTGGGGGTACAGGGCTGGGTTTTTTACCCAGGTATGGAAAAATTTAACTTAAAAAAAAGGTTTAAAGATACAAATCAATGGAAAAAATGAAGTGGGGGTTTATATGCCCGGGGAAACAGAAAAAAGGGGGCTGGAGGGGGAAAAAGGCATTCATGTTGGGGAATCTACAACTTACTTTTTTTTGGGAAGAGAAATTTTTAAAAATCCCAAGATAGGCATGTTTTGGGCTAACCCCCTTTAGGGTTTAAGTTTGGGTGTCAAAAATGATATAAAAGAAATATGAAAGAGGTTGAAAGTAAATATTATGGACATGAAGGGGGGGAAAGGGAAATTAGAAGAGAAATGGAACAAGAAAAGAGAATTTGGGAATAAGAGCAAAACGTTTCCCCGTAAATGAGCAACGAGGGAAAAGGCTAGGCCAAAGATTTTGAATGTAAAAAAAAAAGGAAAAGAATCTAAAAACAATGGGCAGAAGGATTTTCACAAAAAGGGGGGGTTGTGGAAAAAGAAGTTAGGCATAGACCGGGAAAAAGGAAAAAACTAAACAAAATGGGAGAACATCATCAAACAGGAAGAAGGACAATTTAAATAAATGGGGGGCACAATAAATTTTTTTTTCCCCTTTTAAGGGTTAAAATCGAAGAGATCATTGTTTTCAGGAAAAACCCAGAAACGGTGAAATTTGGGACTAAAGTGAGAAAAAAGGGGAAAGGGTGGGGAAAACAAAACTCAAAAGAGGGATACAAGCTGTGGTGGCCCGGGAGGAGTGGAGGGAAAAAATTTGGGGAAAGCTTTTTTGGAAAACCCTAAAGGGAAAAACAGAAAATCTTTAAATGTAAAAGGCCATAGTGATAAAAAATTTAACAGATGTAAAATCTTGTGCAGGGACAGCAGGGGGGACAATCGAATTCATTCAGGTGAAAATTGCGCCTCAAAAAAGGAAGCCCCGTGTTGGGGAAAGGATGATTTTTGTGGCAAAATTGAAGCAATTATGCATGGGAAAAACATTGTAAAATTTGGGGGTTTTTAAATGCAGAATAGGAAAAATAAAAAAGGGATTTGAAGAGGTTAGGGGAAACAGGGGAAAAGATACAAGAAACAGAGATGGGGGAAAAATTTTTAAAAATTTTTGTCCCAGAAACTCTTTTATTTAAAGGGAAAAAAGTTGGTTCAAGAAACGTAGAACCCAAAAAATAACGAGTTTGGGCTAGGGTTTAAGACAGATCAGAGACGAAAATTGACTATCTATGAAACCGGAAATGGGAAAAAGAATTATGAGAAATCTTGAGGATGGAGGGAAATTTGCCATCTTTATCTTTGGGAAGGGAGACCAAAAGGCTGGTTTTGGGGGAAGTTTAAAAGATGGTAAAACCCCAAAAAGAAAATAAAGAACCGGCACAAAAACTAAAAGTTTTGGAAATTTCAATCTCCGATAGTGAAAGGGGAAGAATTTTTTTGGGAAAGAATTAGTAAACCAAACACCTACAAATGAAGGGGGAGAAATAAAAGGAAGATGGCAAAACTTTAAAAATTTTTTTTGTGCCCAAAGTGCAAAAGATTTGTGTGGAAGACCCAGTGGAAGGGGGAAAGAGAAAGAAAGCGTGGGGGGAACAAAAAAGGAGGGTACGAGATGCATTTTCGGGAAAGAAAACAAAGCTTGGAAAAAAAAATTTGAAAGTCAATTACAGAAAAGAGTACGAGTACCTTTGGGCAAAAACCCGATGTAAAAACAAATTGTAAAGGGGAAAAACAAAGCTGGAAGAATTTAAATTGGAAAATTTAAAGGTTGATTCCGGGGGAAATAAAAAAAATTTATTACGGACAAATAAGACAAAAAGACAAGAAAGGGAAAAAAAAAGCTCATGGTAATGAAAATTGGCCAGTTACAAAAAACCCCCAGGGAAAATCCAAAAAATGTGGAGGAAAAAATTTTTAAAGATTTTGCAAAAATGTACGGTTTAAATGAAAATTTAAATCCGAGAAGAGGAAGGGGAAAGGGGAGAAGATGAAAAGACGGGGTAACAGAACAAGGGGGGCACGGGTTTTAGGGGGCCATGAAAAATTTGGTAAAAGCCCGGGAGGGGAAATTCATTTTTTGGGGAAAATGATAAAAGAAATCAGGGGGCGGAAGGAAAAAATGGTTTTTTTCATAAATGCTGCTTTAAAACCAAAAGAAGGTCCCGGGAAATTGGAAAAAAAGGTATAATTGTACCGCTGTTTAAGAAAGGGGGACCGAAAAAATGTGAAAATTAAGGGGGGTGACATTAAGGGGTCGTGGTGCAAAAATTTATAGAAATTTTATAGAACTAAAACTAAAGGGGAGGTATATGACACGATCTAAAAAGAAGAACAATATGGGTTCAAAAGGGGAAACGGTCTACTATTCATCCCTTTAATTTTGCTAAAGACAGACAATGGAGGGGGAGATGGCAAAAGGGGAAAGAAATCACTTTTTTTTTTGGATCTGGAAAAGGCATACGTTTCGCCTGCCTAGAGAGAAAGGGGGGGGATTGTCTAAGTTTTAAAAGGAGGGGGAAAGGGGTTTTAAAAGAATATAAAAGGGAACATATCAAAGGAGTAAAAAGGTTGTGTACAGACAAAATATGGGTAGGTCAAAGGGTTTTTAAAAGAATAGGGCTTGCGACAAGGTAGTGTGTTTTCCCCAACCCCTTTTTACGGGGTTGTAAGGGAAATTAAATTTATAAGAAGGTGGAACCAAATACAGATGGAAGGGACACAAGAACTTTAGTTTTTGGGCCCGATGTGTTGATTTGGGGTGAGAGTGCCAGAAAAAGTGCGGGAAAGAAGGTGGACAGTTTGGAACGAAGTTACTACAGGTTTGGTCAAAAAACCCAATCAGAAAAAGAGTGAATTTTTTGGGGGTATGCAAAAAGGGCAAAGGGAAATGGCCTAGAGACATAAAAATTTTGGGTCTCGTGGAGAATCTTAAAAAAAGAAGAATTTAAATTTTGGGGAATATATTGGACAAAAGATGCAAAATTTTGGTGAGGGAAGTGTCATCTAGATTTCAAAAAACCCAAAAGGGGTTTTTTATCAATTGGTGAAAAAGGGTTTACTAGGGAAAGGGGGTTTTTCCCCAACAAAAAGAAAAATTTTGCGGGGTATAAGGCATATTTTTTTTACCTATTTTAAACATGGGGGTCAGTAAAAAATGGGCAGTGGGAAAAAAGGAGAGACCCAGTTGGAACCCGCAAAATAAAAGTTTTTAAAAAGTATCAGGGATTTTTACAAAGATGGAAAAGATAAAAGTAATGAAATAAGGAAAGAACGGGAAAATTGGGAAAGATTGAAGTTTAAGCTGGAAAAAGAACATCTAAGATGGTTTGGGGCCCTTTTAAAAAAAGGGAAAGGGGACAGGGAGAGGTTCCAAGAGGGGGGGAAATTTAAAAGCGGCAGAGGAGGGGAAAAGAAGGGGGGGAAGGCCAAAAAGAAAAATGGGAAAGTTTAAATTAAAGGGAAGACTTTGGGAAAAAGGGAATTTAAATTTTGGGAGCATGGGGAAAGGTAAAGCTGGGGGAGGAAAAAAGAAAGAGGGGAGTTTTTTGGGTGGAGAAAAAAGGGGGTTGGATGATTGGAAGAAACACTGAGTCTGGCAATTTAGTATTTTCCAGTTTCATGCCCTTGATAATGGTGGAAAACCACCACTAAACCCACTATTTTGGAACGGGTTTATGTTTTATATTTTTAAATTTTTATATTATTTTATTATTATTTTATTTTTATTTTATTATTATTATTAACCCCCTTTTTTTTTAAAAAGCATAACCCCGTTTTGAGGCCCTTATTAGTAAATTGAAAACATTTGTAATAAAAAAATTCCCCGACGGGGCATTTTTATTTTTTATTATTTTTAATTTTTTTTTCAACAAATAAAACATTTCCCAAGTGGCAAGCTAAATGTTTATTGAGTGCAGAAAGGCAATCTAAAAGGCACCTCTAAAAGGTACTTTATCTGATTATGCAGTGGACACTTTGTCTAATGCACTATCAAATTGGGTTAGGCCAAATTTTTTTTATTACCCAGTAACACAAACCCCCCAAAACCCCTTTTTTTGGGTTGGGTATATTTGTTGTTTTTCCCGTAGCATCATAAAACCGATCCCTTTCCTTTTAAATTCTAGGGCCCGGTGGTTCCGGGATATTACATAATGATTTCGCCCCCTTTTTCTTTCGCTGTCACACTCGTGGTTTTTTGGGGGCCTTTTTGGCGAACATGTACTACAAGTGAGACTGCCCCAATTTAAAAGTTTTTCTCCCGGGGAACTAAAACCCTTTTAAAATTCCCAGATCTCCATGGTTTTTATTCTGATATGCTGCTGGGCCCAAAGTAACTGTCCTTGGCATTTTAAAACCTTGGGTAGAACCGAAAGTGCCCTTTGCCCTGATTGGGGTAGCCCCGGCAAAACGCCCGGCTGAAATTAGAAAGAAAAAATTGGGTTCTAAATTTTTGGGTATATAAGGTTATGCATAGAAAAGGTTTAAAACATAATGCATGGTGGTATCTATAGTCATTTTACTCTTTCAAACTATTCTTCTGTTAAGCTCACGCTTGAGGTCTGCGCGGGCCTTGTTATGTTTTTAAAAGACGGGGCCCGGGGCCGCTTTTTTACTTAAAAGGCGGGCTTTTTTTTCGGGGTTTTTAATGTCTTTGAAAAGGGAGTATTTGTGATCAAAAAATTTTTGTTTCTCTAATAGTACAGGCCTAAAATTCCTTTTACAAAAAATTTTAATTTTTTTTTCACCAAGATAATTTTACCATTGGGAATTAAATTTGGGGTTTCCCTGGGAAAGTTTTTTGTAAATATGTTTACAAAAAAAAATTTCTTAATTTTTAAATTTTATTTATTTATTTTTTTATTAAACGTCCCATCCTATTCGTTAAAAAAATCTGATTTACA
Source organism: Sweltsa coloradensis (assembly GCA_024449915.1). Classification (NCBI taxonomy): domain Eukaryota; kingdom Metazoa; phylum Arthropoda; class Insecta; order Plecoptera; family Chloroperlidae; genus Sweltsa; species Sweltsa coloradensis. Next base: position 78,813 of record JAMZAV010003474.1, read on the forward strand.
AAGGAAAAAATTTTTTATTTGTGACTTTTTGGCAGACAAATTTGGCCGCCCATATTTAATGAAAAGGGCAATAGGGGATTGGGGCAGCTTGGATCACTGATTGCATGGTAACTGTCACATTTTAAATACAGTGTCAATTTAGTTATATTTTTTTTTGTCCCCTTTTTCTGAATCTTTGACTTTTACGAAAGGAAAAAGTAAAAATTGGGGGGGTTTTCGGGGCCCACAACCTTCAGGGGGGCCCTTTGGGGTTTTTTAACTACCTAAAACGGCCCCGGGGGTGGGGCCCGGGCCCCCTAAAGTAGCCCTGTGCCCGACTTTTACAACCCCCTATTTGATATCTTCATTAGTAAAAAATCGGTGAAAAAAAGAGAAAAAAAAATAAAATACCAAATAATTTAATTACCTCCAAAAAGAATTCCATTCCCATCGAAATTACAAAAGAAAGCGAAGCTAACATCATACCACACACCATCCGTTGCAGAGGCGTTTTTAGCAAAAGGGGGTTTTTTCAACAGGGGTAATGCCATAATCCCAAAAAATGGGGAAGGGAAAAAAAGAATCAATTTGGATTGGGGAATCCTGGAGTTTTTTTCAGGTATAAGTTTTCCCCGGTGCTTCTTTATGGTGCCATCCATCGCGGTCCCCCTGGAACGTCCCCGCGAAACCCCGCAAATATAACGTCGACATTAAACTTTTGGGCCCCAATCTTTTCCCTTTCCTTGGGTTTTTGGGCTTTTGGAAATTATTAAATTTGGGTCAAAAGCCGCCCTCAAAAACCCTTCAAAATTTGGATTTTTGGGGAAATTTTAGACATTTAATTTTGATTGTATTTCGATGAATGTAACATCCGCACAAAAATATAAAATACAAAATCTGGTATTTATAATATCATGTTGACAACCAAGTGTTTTTTTTTAACTCTGTGGGAAATATGCTTCTCTAGAATTTAGATAGGTCTAGGCTTTAAAATAAACACTGGTACTATATAAATTATTGCTTAGTTATGGAAAATACTATCTATTTAACTAGGAAGCTTCGCAAACGCTTTTTTTTAGTCGCGTTGATGGATTATTATTTTTGTAAGTTTTTAGTTTGCGTGGGGGCCCCCCTTTTAAACTTTTGCAAGAGCTTTTTTGAATGCATTGTAGGTGATTGTTGTCAAATTTTTATTGTTCCCTTTTTAATTGTTATTATGTACCCTCAAAAAAATCATTTAAAAACCCTTAAATTTTATGGGTTCTGGCTTTAAATTTTCAACCCTTTTTTTTTCATAAAGCAAAATACCATTACTTTTTAAAGTACTGTAAAAAAATTACTTTGTAACCCCCCCCCCGGGTTTGGGGCCCCGAAACGGCCCAAAAAGGGCACCCAAAAATTGGGCCCAAAAATCCAAAAAAAAAAAAAAGTACGATTTTTAAAAGGGAAAAATTTTTTTCGGTTGTAAACCCAAAAAAAAAATAAAAGGTCTAAGTTTAAGATTTTGTAAGGTCCCCTTTCCAAATTTTATCAAGATCGGATAGCCGTTTGCCCGGGTTTAAAAGCAAACAAAAAGACAAAAATTCAAAAAAAACAAAAAAACATTGGAGCTACATTTTTTTGAGGGGTCAGTGAAATTGAAGTCTTTGCTTCGCTCATCCAAAAATTAAAGGTTTATTGCTTCAAAGTGAAAGATACTCAAGAGTCCGATATGAGGGTTTTTGAATGTAGGAAAAAAGAATATATACCTACTCCAAAAAGCAATTTTACATTACAAAGACAAGAAGTTGGTTTTGAAAACAGTATTTTGTTGTGTCACTGATGATAAGTTGACGTAAAAAAGGATGGTGGTGGGTTTGACGGGGAGCCCGTGACGTTTTTTTTTTTGCCTCATTTAAAGGGCATATGTTTTTTACCAAAGGAAAAAAACGGAAATTTTAAGCATTTTCCAAAAAAGGCCCCTCTTACGAGTTAAAACGGGGCGTTTACCCCCTCAAAACCCCCCCCAAAAGGGCCCAAAAAGGGTCAAAACTGCCCCTTTAAATAAACATTTATTAAAAAAATACGAAACTTTAAAAAAAATAATTAGCCCAAAAAAAAATATCACTCGTACAAGGGGCTGGTTAGGGGGCCCCCGGAAAAGGGGGGGCCCAAAAAAAAATTGTTTTTTTGTTTTAAATTTAAATTTGTTTTTTTTTTTTTAAAAAAAAATTACCCGTCAAGGGGGCGGGGGGCCCCCAAAAAAAAGGGGCCCCCAAAAAAAACAAATCTGCCCCTTTAAAAAGGGATCCCTGAATTTAAAAATACTCATTTTTTAGAAAATTTCCAGAAAAAGAATATCCTTTGTCAGAAAGCGGGGGGCTTTTGGCCCTTGGAACCCCCCAGACGGCCCCCCCAAAAGTCAAATCTGGGCCCCCATTAAAAAATAAAATGTTTTAAAATTTCGGCTTTTTATAAAAATTTACCCGGAAAAGAATATCATTGTCAACTGGGTTTTGGTTGGGGGGTTTACCCGTTTTTCCCCCCCCGGGCCCCAAAAAAAAAGTTAAAAATGTTTTGTCGGAAATTTTATGAAAAATTTTTAACCCGAAAAGAATATTTTTCATATTTTTTCCCCCAGGCCCCCCCCAACCCCCCCCAAAAAAAATTTTTAAAAAATTTTTTTGGATTTTCGAAAAATGGGAAATTTTTCTTCGTTTTGGGAATTTTAAAAATGGGGTAATGTTTTTGGTATTTTGGGTTTAAAATTAAATAAACTTTTTTATTTTTTTTGGGAATTTTTTTAATTTTTTCCGGTTTCCTGATACTTCGGTTTTTATGGAATTTTTTTAAAAGTTTAACTTAAATTTGATTTGGGGGTTAAAAGTAAAAATATTCAATTTTTATTTTTTTCCCCTAAGAATTTTGGTTTACTTTACTAATTTTACATTGATCCTTCAAAAATTTTTTAAAAGGTTTTTTAAAAAGTTTTTTAAATTCAAAAAATTAGGGGTTTAAAATTTAAATTGGGATGTCAAATACTCCCCCCAAAAAAAAACTTTACCTTTTTATCAAATAAGGGTTTTTAATTTTTTTTCCCTATAATTTAGAAGTAATTATCATCATATATAAAATTTAAAAATTTTTTAAATGTGTTAAAACATGCAAAAAGTTTTTTTTAATTTAAAAAAATTGAAGGGGGAAAAATATTAAAATTTGGGTTTTTTAATTAACTTTTTAAAAAACCCAAACCTTTTCCCATTCGTTCCCCTTAAAAAAAACCCCCGAAAATTTTAAATTTTTTTAAATTTTTTTTGTAACTTTAAAAAATCATCCTAACATAGTAAAATTTTTAATGGTTAAACATGCAAATACTTTTAAGAAAAACAATTAAGGATTTAAAAATAAATAAATTGGTTTTTTAAAAAATTTAAAACTTTTTCCCATTCGTATCACTGTACCTTGGGTTTAAACATTTAATTTTAATCATTTATCAAAATTTCATAAAATCGTTCTAATCATTTACTGCCGGGGAAACATGGGCCCTTTTCTTTTTCATTTAAAACAATTTAAGGATTTTTTAAAAAATTTTTTTGGAAAAAATTTTTAAAACGTTTAATTTCGTATAATTAAAACCGGTTTAAAAATTTTTTGTAACCCTTATAAATTTTATACTAAAGAAAATTGGCCAAATAAAAACCAAAAAAAAGAAATTGTAATTTTAAAATTTTTTTTCTGTATTTTTAACCTTTAAAAAAAATGGCCCCTTTTTTAAAAATTTTGTTTTTAAACCTTTAAAGGCGTTTGTTATTAATTTAAAAAAGGTTTAACCTTTTTTTTCATTTTAAAAATTAATAGGGGGGGGGGGGGGGATTTGGTCATTAACCCCCAAAAGGGGGGAAAAGGGGTTTTCTTTTCCCAGGGGGCCTTTTACTTGAAAGCCCCTTTTCATTTATGGGGGGTTAAAAAACAAGGTTTTGGAATTTTGGGGTTTGGCGCTCAACCGGGGAGGTCCAATCACCCACTTTTTAACCTTTTTGGGGGGGGGGGGGGGGGGGGGAGAGGGGGCCCTTAAAACTGTTCCTAACCAGCCCGGTTGGGGAGGAAATTGGGTTTCTCCGTCCTTGGGCTCTTTTTTGGGCCAAAACGGGGTTGTTTTGCCCAAAAATTAAATTACAGGAAGGGGTTAAAGGGGAAGGGGGAATTTTCCCCCCAAAATTGCCACTTTTTTCTCAATTGGGAAATAAAAATACACCCAAATTTTTTTAATTTAAAAATTTTTTGGAGGAAATAATTATTTGAAATCTCAATATGTGCTTTGATAGCGACATACGCTCATCCTTTCTGAACAGCCTCCCAAAAATACAGATTTTTTGGGCTGAAAATTTAAAGGTCAAAAAGCGGTACGTTATGTATGTGAAATTAGCTGGATTTGACGATCAAGCGTGCTTTTAAATGGGCATTTAACATTGTAAAAAAAGTTGGCCCGAGCTTGGCAAACAGTCTTAAATTTGACATCTTTGGGGGCCCACTTTGGAGGTAACCTTACGGGTCAAAGCCCCAACGCAAGACGCAACCCATCTGACGAGTGATATTCGATTTCTTGGTAACTGATACTATAAAAAGACGTATGTTTGAATTATGTTTACCCTATGGGGACAAAATCGACCTTTTTTGAGGGCCCCTTCGGGGGTTACTTAACGGGTCAAAGACCCAATGCAGCTCGTCTTTTCAGATTCAGATTCAGAAAAATTTTTATTCTCAAGAAAATAAATACAATTGGTACATAAACAAACAAGAGAAGAGAATAGTCGAGAGAAGCCCACATAAGCACAGTGCTCGTGTGTGGGCAGTTATAATACATGTTAAATTTAAAACAATTACAAGATGTTAGCAAAGATAGAGTTTAAATTAATAGTAGTTTGTACAACATGAAAAAATAAGAAAGAAAGAAATAAAATAAAAATAAAATATATTTATGCAAGGAAGCAATTTATATGGTAAAATTCTTAAAACTAAACTAAACTAAAGAGCTAGACAAAGGAATTTTTATAACAAAATTTAGCCTTGAGACTAAGTTGACAAGTAATAGGCTAGAACAGATTGGGCATTATTATTGTTATTTAATCCCTTTTCAAAGAGCCATTTCTTCACGTTATTTTTAAAGAGAGGAAACGAAACATTTTTCAGGTAAGGTATTATGAATTAAGGGTCCTAGAAAAGAAATATGTCTTTGACCCAGATGCGTGTTTTTCCTAGGTAGGAATAATCCATGTCTGGTTGAAAGCCTAGTATTAGAGCGTGAATCAGACACATTCAGCTGTTTAAAGTCCTTGAGATTTTTATGATTAAAGAGGAGAATATTTTTTATATATAATTGTCTAATGTCAAGAACCTTTGCTTGATCAAAGGTTATAGTGGAAGAGAAATCCTTAGGTTTTTTCATCATTGTTTTAAGGGCTAGTTTTTGAATAATTGATAAAGAGTTAAGATGTACATTTTGCACACCACCCCATCCAATAATGCCATATTCAAAGCTTGACTGTAGTAAAGCAAAATATATAGTTCTAAGGACATTAAGTTCAAAGATATTTCTTAATCTGTAAAAAACATAAAGCAGACTTTTTGATTTGTTACATAGAGCGCGAACATGTTCATTCCATTTTAAGTGATTGTCTATTTTAAGACCTAAGTATTTAGTCGATGAGACTTTTTCAATCTTATAACAGATAGCGGTACATTTGAAATTTGCATTTGCATCCTGAGTATATGCACAAGAAGAAGAGTGAAGTAATACATTGAGGTTTGCATCATTAGGCTGAGTGACTTGGGTGGGTGAGAAGGTCATATCCAGTCTTCATTTCGTTTAAGGTCAATATGTGGTCATTTAGCCATTGATAGATGTCATTTATCACCCGGTTTGCTAGTTTATAGACCTCACTCCAAGTGTTCATGGAGAGAATTATAACAGTGTCATCAGCATATGATATAATAGTTCCATAAAATTTAAAATTACATAGCTCATTTATATAGATAGTAAACAGTATCGGTCCGAGAACAGTACCTTGCGGGACTCCAATTTCAACTGTTTTATAGTCACTATATTCATTTCCAATTTTTACTCTTTGTTTCCTATCATTTAAGAAGCTACGAAAAATGTCCAGTGCTAATCCTCGAACTCCCAGATTTTCCAATTTGGTAAGAAGTATTTTATGGTTTACTGTATCAAAAGCTTTACTTAGGTCCAAAAAAATAGCTATGTTTTTTTTTTACTGGTCCAGAGATTCATATATTGTGTTGGTTACTTTATAAATATCATTATCAGTACTCAAGCCACTTCTGAAGCCAAACTGATTAGGAGAAATTAGATTATATTTATTCATAAAATCCATAAGCCTTTTCTTTAAACATTTCTCCAATAGTTTTGAGAATTGTGTTGTTAGGGAGATGGGCCTATAATTTTTAGGTTCTAATTTACTTTCTGCCTTGTAAATAGGGCAGATATCGGCAATTTTAAAGTAATCTGGATATATTCCATTTGATAAGGCTGCTTTAAAGATGTAAAGAAGCGGATTAACAATAAGGGGACGGATATTTTTTATTGTTTTTGTACTTATCTTGTCATATCCACAAGTGGAGTCATTTTTGAGATCAGAAATGAGTTTGTTTAGCTCATCACTTGAGATAGGTTCCATGAACATTGAGTTTGGATTTAAGTTGGGCTTTGAGGGAACACCAGCTGCTTTCTGTTTTTCTTATTGTGATTAGTATTAATATTCTTAATATTAGTAACTTTTTCTATAAAATGACGTGTGTTTGAATCATGTATACCGTATGAGGGCAGATTTGACTTTTTTGGGGGCCCACTTTGGGTTTTACCTAACGGGTCAAAGCCCCAACGCAGCTCGTCTGACGAGTGATATTCGTTTTCCTGGTAACTTTTTCTATAAAATGACGTATATTTGAATCATGTATACCTATTGAGGGCAGATTTGACTTTTTTTGGGGCCCACTGAAACGGAACGGTCTGTCTAGTGGTTGGACTTAGGTCTTTTTGGATATCGAAGTACATCTATTGGATCGAAACTTCATGATCGATCGTTAAATTACAGTCAAATAGTGATCATATTAATATTAATAAAGGAGCCTAACTTAGCATTGAAATGAACATCTATCTTTTGTCACAATATTAATATAATAAAATAAATATAAATAATCCAGGTTGGACAATAAGAAAAACAGAATCATCATAAAATCCCATTCAAGTAAACATTAAGAATCATGTGTTTTCATTGAGTAAAACCATAATAATTGTAATAGTTAATTAATTAAAATATTTTTCTTGTAATAAAATGATGAAATGTTATTGCTTCGTTTAGAAACATTTTTAGCCAATTTATCTTACCGCCATGCATTTGGTCAATTTGGGTCAACGTTCCTAGCATTTAACTATGATTTGGTGGGCGGTTTGTGCAGATAAGACGCCATGTTTTGAACAATCAGCAGTACATGACGAGGTTTTGAGTTGGCTGGTTGTGCCGTGTGGGTCTGGGGGATCTGAAGTGTTGGTCTGTGGGCCTAGAAAGTGCTTTCGAGATACGAATACTGGGGTAATATTGAAGAAACGGTGATTAGAAGACGTCCAGCATTGCTGAAGAAGATTAGATTGATTGATATTGAAGAGATAAGTGAGCAGTCCGTGTGGAGGTTTTGTGTTGGCTGGGTGTGCCGTGAAGAAGAAGCTTCGGGAAGGGAAATCGGTGGTTTTTAGAAAGTGCATTTGGGATACGAATATCGTGTTAATCTGGAAGATAAAGTGTTCAGAAGACGTCCAGCATTGCTGAGGAAGATAAAGTGAATTGATTCGAAGGATATCTAGGTGCCCGTTAGGGCACCGCAGCCAAGCCGCGGTGCGCTACACACTCGGGCACCTTATACAGCAAGCAGAGTTGGGGTGATTTCGAGGTGTCACCCAGCCGTCATGAAACGTGATGTGAACTTGAAAACTATCAAAATCGAGGGGATTTAGGTATCCGACAACACATGCCAAATTTGGTTTGGGTAAGAGCATTCCTTCTTGGTGAAAAAATGACTTGAAACATGCTCAAAATCACTTTAAGGATGTAAGTTACTACTGGCTACTACTACTACTACTATCTAATTCGTCAGTTTCAATTGCCCAGCAATTCTGACCAAACGGGTGGGCTTACAACGTTCATATTTTACATGGACATTAAGGTAATAGTGATGTAATTCCCTTTGAAAGAAAAAGTAAAAAAAAAATGCTGGAAGGCTTCCAAATAAAGGTTTTAATTTTTTCTTTCTTTCTTTTTTTTTTCTTTCTTTTTCTTTTTTCTTTTTCTTTTTTTTTTTTCCATTCCCACCCCCTTTTTTATATATTATTCGATTCATTCATAAATTGCATTTAATATCCTTTTTATTTGTTATCAAATTTGTTGAGTATTTAATGCATTGTTGTAATATTACTATTTCAAAGTTCATTGTTGTGTCTGCATCTATGTAATTAGATTTATTTAGTTGTCCTCCTTTGTAAATCAGTTTTTATAACTGAATAGGATAGACGTTAAATAAATAAATAAATAAATAAATAAATAAATAAATAAATAAATAAAGCCTTATACAGGCATACAATCAACAAGTAACTATAGTTAAGTGACAATAATCGCCTACATTGTTTACAAAAAGCAAGTCTTTAGACCACTATATTTTTTCATTCTATTGTTAATTGGTAATACCATAGCAATTAAATCGACTTTGATAAAATTATTATATTTTAACAAATAATTTTGCAATGGAACTTGAAAAAGTAATGAGATCCCACACATAACAAAAACTTGTAAAAATATAGCCAAACCTTACACACTCAAAAGAAATAAGATCTAAAAAAAAGTGCCAAGCTCATCTACCCTTCCACATTTGCACATTCTTAATTCATAAACGTACAGTGTCCCGTAACAACATCCTTGAAAAGCTTGGCGAAATAGAATTTGCATGACCATTACGTTAAAATTAATTAGAAAAAAAGAATTTGGATGAACTATTACGTTTAAATTAATAGTTGCAAATTCTATTTTGCCAAGCTTTTCAAGGATGTTGTTACGGGACACTGTACGTTTATGAATTAAGAATGCGCAAATGTGGAAGGGTAGATGAGCTTGGCCCTTTTTTTAGATCTCATTTCTTTTGAGTGTGTAAGGTGTGGCTGTATTTTTACAAGTTTTTTTTATGTGTGGGATATGAAGTTACAGTGAAGAGTTACGTGAGAATATAAAGCTGAGTATTTGCCGCTGTGAGCCGCTAGATAAGTTTACGAGGGCTAGTTTGCGAAGTCATTGGAGATTATTGAAAGCGATTGGGAGTTAAAGGCTACGTGAATTGAATATAATACAGTGAATAATAGTTAGGGGCGACATTATAATTCGATTTGAGCTAGGGAAATAAAGTATTGTGTGATCTAAAAGTGGAATTTAAGCCAAGCAAGCGGCGAGAAGAAAGTTTCAACGGGCGAAATTGCATTGGAAAGTTTTGCTGATACGATTGATTATTATCGTGTGATGGGCCTAGAGTGATGAATGGTGCCAATAAACAGCGCGGTTTTATAGCTAGATAAGATATTAAAAGTCCCCTGTTTTAATACTGTGATCAATTCATAAGAGAGTTCAGGAGATTGAATTGCGAATAGTTTTCGCCGACCGTAGAATTCGGGCCGATAAAAGTAGTGAGTTGTTTGACCTAGTTTCTGGTTTGACAAAGGCTGAGCTGTGATTGGTCGATAATTTGTGGACTTCGTATTGTTGCCGAGAGGGCAGTGACACCCCGTGAATTGTAAACAAGCGAGGGTTTGGCGATTTGAACAGCTGATAAGTGTTTATTAAGAACAAACAGTGGAAATTTGATCGTGGAGCCGACATTATTGGATGAACTTGAAAGTATTTTGACGTAATACGAATACGTAACCAAAGGAAGCGCCGAGAAGCGACGTGGGAATTGATTTAAGAATTAAATCAAGTACGAACTTCAACTATTGGTATGGAACGTCAGGGCTAGGGATCATCTGATCATCTTGTTTTACTGGATCGATTTAACTGCGAAACACTTCGATAAATACTGCGATTTCTCAAGTTTGCTGTCGTTGACTGCGGAGAGATGGACGTTGTTCTTCCCTAGTGTTGAGTATTGCACATGTTTTTCTAGTCAGCCGAATTGTAGGCCAAAGTTTCTGGTATTAACATAAAGGAGATTGATTTTGATCCAAAGTGATCGTAGAATTAATACACAACTGTATTCGGTATATTAGCGTTCAGTACTGAGGTAGGTAGGGATATATTGATGTATTTTTCCTCTTCCTATGAAGAGAGGCTTACCATATGATAATACAATCAAGTGGATTAATTGTTTGTTGGTTTCAAGAGCAATATCATTATTAGTTGTTATCACTATTGTTAAGTTGAGTTTCAGGGGAGTGATTACTCCGAAGGTTAATCCGACTTCTCAATTTTGGTGGGACTGGTGTGAGTACCTAGACGTGTGTGAACTGGCTAGGGACCGTTATCAACAGAGTGTCTAGTTCATACTTCGGTAGGAATTGTATTTTATTGATAGGGGATTTTTGCCCTAGTTAGTTGTTATTATTTCTCAATATTTACACCATTGGTTTAAGAAATGTGATCATTTTAATTATGTGATTCATCTCTGAGTATTTATTAGAATTTTATGGTTGTTTTTATTGATAAAAACTGTGATTTGATTTGGGCGCGCAACGTGGAAGACTATTTCGATAGTTGTGTGTAGGGCTTTTGAGGAATTTGTTAGAGGGCCAAAAGTGAACTGCTACACCACTTTGGGGGTTACCGAACAGGTCAAAGCCCCAACGCAGCGTAGACATTGGGGTTTTAATTTTTCCATAAATGACGTATGTTTGAATATTATACCTATTGAGGGCAGATTTGACTTTTATGGGCGGGGCCACTTTGGGGGCGTCTGACGGGTCAACAGCCCAACGCAGCCCCTTGTACGAGTGATATCCTTTTTTGGGCTAACTTATTTTTTCAAGTTTTGTATGTTTTAATCATGTATACTTAATAGGGGCAGATTTGACCCTTTTTGGGGCCCACTTTGGGTTGTGTTGTTGTTTGTGTCACTTGTTGTGGGGGGGTGTTTGTCTGACGGGTAAACGCCCCCGCTTTGACTCGTAAGACGGGCATTTTTGAAAATGACTTGAATTTCCGCTTCTATACTCCAATGGTCAAAACATAAATATGTACCTTATGAGGCAATAGAAACTGTCACTGGGTCTCGGTCTATTAGCCCTCATCAGAATGGAATGGTTGGAATGGCTGGATGTAGTGGCATGGTTGGATGGAAGATAAGGCCTCATAGGCATTAATTTTGCCAAAAATGATAATCAATCTATCAACAATGATGGCCCACTTCCTATTTACTTTCTCCTCCTCCTTCCCCCTTCCCAAAGTTATACTGTAACTCTTTCAAAATGAGCCTATAGGTTTGGTATGAAATAACAATCATGCACAAAAGGACCAAAGCTTAATGCATTTGACAGAAGATCTAAAGAAGGTAGTTGGCTCTTTGGTGAGTAAAGAGCCAAATCAAGCCATTTTGAGAAATGTATCATCTTAGCTGCGTACTATAAACTCGATGTAGCCATACTACTATTTTTTTAAATCCTTAAAATACTAGAATTACTAATAGTTACCTACGTTTAAAAAACATGCAATTGCACATCAATAAACTAAATCAATAAATAATAAAAGTACTGTTCAGTCACCTGTTGGTCATATAATGCCCAGAATATCGGAAGTGGGATAAACAGTATCAAAACTCGAAGTGCCGCCTTTGTGTCTTCCACATCTTTCTCCCCGTACTTTTCTTTTGCATGATCTAACCAATGATCTTTCTTTTCTTTGGTTTTGATTTTGGTGGAAATTGCATTCTGTAATATGAATTTTTAGGGGGTTAATAAAACAAATTAATGACATTGTGTTTCTATTCTAGGTTATATTGAGTAAAATCATTTTACCATTTTGGCAGCATTGCAGGGGCGGCTCGTGTATAGGTGCACAGGTGCACGTGTACCCCCAAATATTTGCGCAAACTAAATTCCAAATTTAAGGTTCGAAGCCAATCTCGTAATATTCCCAATAAATTGTCGGATTGTTTGTATGGATATTTTGGCCGGCCCAGAGCAAAGCATATTCGGCAGGAGTCATTCTGCAGCAAGTGCTGCCGCTGGGGTCTCCCTCTACGAATGTGGGCTCAGCTTTACATCGTTTTCCACGGTCGGCCGGCAGAACGAGACCGCACGTTATTTCTTGAATTTAGCACGTCTGATATAGCCCTGGAAGTCGCACGAGCGAATGGGTCGAAACCCGTTATTCCCATTCAAACGCCTTGGTATTTTGCTCGCAGCATTCACTCACCCCCACACCCCGTTCAGTAGCCAGTGAAAGTTGTTCGCAAAAGGGTTGGTGAAGTGAGATTAGCTGCAGTTTTCAAGTGAGCGAACAGTGCTAAAATTATTATCGTGCCGTGAAGTGAAATTATAATATGACTTCGGTAAGAAGCAATCTAAAAATAAACAGTTTTTTTAAAACGATCATTGGACGAACAATTAGAAAAAAAACACGAGGCCGACCAACCCCAAAATTAGAATTAATTCAAGTGTCAACATAGGCGCATGTCAGAGGAGATGAAGGGACATTATTTGGGTATGTAATATTTTAATCAAGCATATAATAATTAATTTTTTGGATTGTTTTACATAATTAACAATTACACATAGGGGAGATTTTCCCGACCAATAAATTCGAAAAATATATTCTTTAAGTCGTTTTCCGGGTACTTGAGACCATCTGAAAATATTTGGCTGGGGCTGCGCTCCAGACCCCTTGTGTCCCGCAGAATAAAACTTTCAAATTATGTGCACCCCCAAAATAATAACTCACGAGCCGTCCCTGCAGCATTGTTATCAGCATTGTTAGGCATTATCTTGAAAATATTGTGGCAACTTGGTTATTTGGTTTTGAAAGTCAATGCATCAAACCTTGAAGTGTTCGACGGTCTAATGACTAATTTCAATTTGTTTGAACAATACCCTAAAGAAAATGTTCAGCAAGAACGATATAATACTATAGAACTTTTATTTTAAAAACAAAACAAAACTCGGTTGTACAGAAACAATTGCCACAAAGACAGCTAATAAAAATTACATTAATTGATTAACAAAATTTGAAAACAGGTTTATTTACAAATATACATGAAATAATTAATACGTTCATAGACCTACCATAGATGATCCATGAGAATAGAAATTAGGGGTTTTGTCGTATTTACACATCTATTATATATTTTTTTAGCTTTGCCCAAGCTATAAAATAAAGACTATTTTATTATTAGTAGTACTATTATTTTATTGGATTATTTTATACAATCTGGGTCAAAAGCAGAGCTAAAATGTATTTATCATTTAGTTATTATTATTATTACCTATTATTATTAGGGCCTATTATTATTATTGTTATTATTATTATTATTATTATTATTATTATTATTATTATTATTATTATTGATTCATAGCAATTGTCGTAAAAGTTTCCTTGGGTTATGTTATACTTGGTTAAACGAGTGAGCGCAGCAAACAGAGTGATCTCCATTCAACTCAAACGGCGCTTATTGTTTATCTGCGTGCGTGCGTGTGTGTGTACGCTGAAAATCAGCCGAATCGCTGAACAGATTGCGCTGAAATTTTAAACAGACATCCGATACGAGTTTATTGAGAACTGCTAACAAAATCAGCAAGATCCATTGCGATTTAAACCTACAAGAAATAATAAATTGAAAAATTGACTTCCAATGTTTAGAAATTATTTTAACGACAATGGTTTAGATTTTAAAAAGATATTTTTTGTTTGTTATTAACCTGGCTGTGAAATGCCGTGCCCATGCAAGGTCTGTCGAATGTTGAACGTCAAGGTACCCCCAAATTCCGCTCGGAGATTGAGTAAACTTTGCAATATTTACACGTATTTCGTACTGGCTATGTTTACCATAGTAGGCCCTATTGCCACAGATGATGGACTACACTGCGTTATATGCATTTCAAAACATGTTTAATAATATTTTAAATACAATCTAGGAATTACAAAATCTTTCCCGACCAGGGTATTGAACCCACGTCTCCCACATTTCGGCTATAAGGGCGCTTTAGCCAACTAGACTTGGGAAACGCCAAAGTCGTTGTTAGACGAGTGAGCGAGTCATGTGGTGAGTACCCGGGAACATTTGAATTTAAGTTTGATAATTATATTCGTATTAATAATAGTTTTTAAAAAGTTTAGTTGGTATACGGGCACGTCAACTGTAAGGCCATAATGCGCCTCTCTAGCCTGTGATAGGCTAGGTAGGCCTAAGGTAGGGGGAAGAAAAGTAATGTAACCGGGTACTCAACACATGGCTCACTCACTCGTTTAACAACGACTTTGGCGTTTCCCTAGTATAATATGTTAACGCGATGTCGCGATTCTTAAAGAAGTGTTTTGCATTTTTTGCTGACGACTGGACAGAGAGTGAAGGAGTTTAGGAAGAAAGAGAAACACTGAGTCTGGCAAGCTTAGTATCTAAAGTTTCATTCCCTAGATAATAGTGGAAAACCACCACTCAACCCGACATAGTTGGAACTGAGTTAAGATTCTTCTTCTTCTTAATAATAATGTTAAGACGGTTTTCGGGGCATTGTTCCGCGTTAATTATTAGAGTGTAATAACACATGCCTGTGTTATTGTCAAAAAATTAATATTATGGTCTGCAAAAGCCTTCAATCCTTTATTATTATTATTATTATTATTATTTATTATTATTATTATTATTATTATTATTATTATATTGCAATTTAAAATCTGTTAATTGGCATCGCCTGTTAGAAATTGATGATTGTTCAGTACTTTATGATGCGTTGTGCAAGGAATTTGAAACATGTTATAATAAGTCACGGTTTACAAACAAATTAAAAAGAACAGGGTACAGCGGCAATGGATTACAGACAAATTGATTCAGCTGACTAGACAAAGAGACCGTCTTTTTAGACGTTGGAAAGATTGTAGTGGGTTGCATCCATCGAAGGAAACTTATAGAAAAGAATATGTGGCTTTCAGAAATTATGTAAACAAGCAGATATTAGCTGCAAAACAAAGATATGTTCGTGATTCCATAAACAACAGTAACGGTATAAAAGAAGTGTGGCAAACTATTAATCAAATAACGGGACGGAAACAAAAGATTCAGTCGACGCTGTTATCAACAAGTATTTAGCTAAATCGCACACCCATGAGACCATCGCAAACAGGTTCGCAGACAGTTTCAATGATGGGGTGGCTTCAATTCGTCATGTATGTGGTGTGACTTGTTCACATCACATTGTGACGGAGGCTGCCACGCAGTCGTTGTGGCTGCCTCCTGTAAACGTACATATAGTGACACGAATTATTGCTGATATCAATGTAAATAAACAGCCAGGTTTCGACGGAATCAGAGCGGTGGACGTAAAGAACTTATGTAACGAACTAAGCCCCGTTATAACACATTTAATAAATCTATCGATAAGAGACGGTTGCGTACCGGAAAAAATGAAGATATCTGTCGTGAGACCTGTATACAAAAAAGGAGATCATACATCGTTTGCAAATTACCGCCCTATAGCACTGCTATCTGTTATTGAAAAAATAATGGAGCGTTACATATCAGATTGTTTAACTAGTTACCTATTTAAATTTGGAATTATAAGTGAAGTTCAGCATGGATTTCAAAAAGGGAAATGTACCCAGGATTTGTTACTAAAATTTTCTGATTTAATTAATAACAGCTTAAATAGCAATTTGCATATAGTTGCAACTTTTGTCGACTTCTCCAAAGCATTTGACACTATAAATCATAATAAACTTTTGGAATGCTTAGAGGTCATTGGCATACGAGAATTAATTCAATTGATGAAAATTGCAATTTTACGATTTTTTTCTTTTTTTAAAGTTACGTAAAAATTATGATTTATTAAAAAAATTAAGTTAATTTTTAATTTAATTTTATTTAATTTTAAAAAAATCTTCGACTAAGTAATGATTTTTTCACAGAACAACAGAAAATCCGCATAACACAATGCAGCTCAATGCACCAATTACGCTCATCCAACAACGCGGCGGGGCTTAAGCGTTTTCCTAGTATTAAGATTATGTATGTAGGCCTACTTGTGCGTTGTTTTATTGAAATGTTTTATTGAATTGGTTACATTTAAAACTTATTATCATGAATTTTTAAGAATACATTGTATTTTTAATTTTATTTATTTTGCTAAGGTTTTAAGGATGTAGGTCTATGTACATTAATATTTACCGTGGCGGCTGGCACAATTAAAATGTTATTATATGAAGCAGTCTTTCACACGAGCAGTCTGCTCATGAAGGCAACTTGCTTGTTTGATATTGTTAAATGTATTGTGTGTGTTTAATCAAATAAATTGAATTGTATTGAATTATTATTATTATTATTGTTGTTATTATTATTATTATTATTATTATTATTATTATTTTTATTATTATTACCGCACAAAGTAATGAATACCACAGGTAGTGATGGAACGTTGAATTGAAAATTTCCAATTCAATGAAAATAATTCAATTAAATGTACATATGTATTGTTTACAACACTTACCCCAATTACTCTGAATAAGAGCTTCATGACACCACCCGAAGGCTTGCGCATAGTGTACAACCTCTTTCCCGCTATAAAAATTACTGAAAACAGAAGATTATTTTTTATAGATATAAATAACCCACATATACCAGCTCCAACAAAAGAATGCAGGTGCTTGCTTGTATGAATGCGCGGTAATAGGAATGTTGCCTTTTTGTATGAATGAGAATTATCTTTCACCAACACAAGCAAATATGATCTGTGCTAGACCACAGAGTTCCTCCAGAGATCCACACTGAGCTAGCGTGAATAGAGTAGAAAAAGTTGTTACGTTGGGAAAACAATTTCGAGCTTTCTGCATACTTTCGTTGGACGGACTTTAATATCATTTATAACAACAGCATAGATTTGAAGCTTTGTGCATTCACAGTCTGAAATATTAATCCTTGAGTTTTTGAGTTAATTTTGATTAAGGGAACTGCAACCGTTAGGTCATAATGCACCACTCTAGCCTAGAGGATGTGGGGCGGAAAGTCCCTTCCTGGACAGAACCATACACAGGTAGGAGGGGGAAAAGGGGGGAGTTCTTACGTCGCGGTCGTTATGGTATTTGTCATCGTTCGTGTTGTCAAAGTCGTCGTCAAGGGGATGGGGGGGGGGGGCAACGATTACAAAGCTCACCTCTATTTTCACTGAGTTGTCCTCTAATTGCTAACTGATGTTTGCTAGATGGAGTTTATCTCTTTCCTCGCCTTTTACCCATACTCTTGGCCAATTCTACCCCAGGTCCAGATGGGGTTAGAGAAATCATAATATTTTGCGGGTCATTTCGCTGTGGTCTATTATTTCAATATTCCAAATGTTTCAATCTACTGTGCGTGTATCACCTGAGGCAGACAGTTGTCCTCAAATGACCCGCAATCTCTCTATAACAATAATTAGCTACACAAGTTATACTTTGCCGAGAAATATAACATTGACGGTTGTTTCGTCGCGTCGTAGTGGCGAATAATTTACATTATCTAGGGCGACGACCGTCGCCCGGCAGACAAGCGCATGCGACTGCTTAGGTGACACGAACTCCAGCCCTGTATACAGCTAGGAGCTAGGAGACTGGTATAGTGATAGTGATAGTGTGTTTTTAGGTTTCAAGGAGGAGATCTGTAGCAGGAGCAAACTTGTATTAAAAGAATTGGCAGAGGTGACAGGTAGGTGGCAGGAAGATGTTCTAGAAATGGAAAATGATAGACTTATGACTCACCCTTTTTGGTCAACCCACTCGTCACCAATGAATCCCTAACAACAACCCTAAATGTGACAGCAAGTACCGATATGGTAGAGAGGAAATATAAATTTAAAATCTTGCATCAGAATGCAGTCAGTTAAAAATAAGGGGGAGCAGTTGGAAATATTATGTAAAGAGGAAACCCCAGATATATTTTGTATAACTGAACATGCATTAAGCAATCCTGAAATGTCTGAATTCACACTTGAAGGGTATTACCAAGTAGCCAGTTTTTGTAGGCAAACCCAAAAAGCAGGAGGGGTCATGATTTGTTCAAAAGAAGGTATCAATGTAGAGGAATTTAGAAAAGATATTAAATTAAAAATTACACAAGAAAATGATTTTGAGGTTGTGATAGGTAGAATACAGCATGATTCTTACATCACAATAATTATTACACTATATAGGCCTAGATCTCCAAATGGGAATATAGACACCTTTTTAAGCGAGCGAAGCGAGCGTTTCCATTTGACTCTGCCGGAAAAAATAATTCACTGTTTTTTTTGTTTTTTTTTTTTTTTTTGTATGTCTTGCGATAACGTTCGAACGGAGGCTCGGATCGAGTTGAAATTTTCACCATCCGCAAGCTTTGTTCTCGATTGAATGCCATTAGTTTTGTGGCAAAATCGTTCAAAAAGTTAAAAACTTACATTAAAGTTAATCGAAAGTTTTTTTTTCAAACTTCACGGAGACAAAATCTGAGATGGCCAAATCATTTAGAATGTCCGTCCGGTCACGAATATGTTAATTTTATTTTGATCCGATAAGTAGTGTAGATGGAAATTACATTATAACAAAGTACGGTTACCATGGCAACGGAAAGTCGTGCAGCTTTTTTGGCTCATGATAGCGGTCGAACGGAGCTCGGATCGAATTGAAATTTTCACCATCCGCAAGCTTTGTTCTCGATTGAATGCCATTAGTTTTGTGGCAAAATCGTTCAAAAAGTTAAAAAGTTACATTAAAGTTAATCGAAAGTTTTTTCTTCAAACTCAACGGCGACAAAATCTGAGATAGCCAAATCATTTAGAATGTCCGTCCGGTCACAAATATGTTAATTTTATTTTGATCCGATAAGTAGTGTAGATGGAAATTACATTATAACAAAAGTAACGTTGCCATGGCAACGAAAAGACGCGCGAAGTTTCTAATGCACTGCCACCTAGAAGTAATCAAAATATTTTCGAGGAAGCAGTCTATTATTTGTCAACAAAGAGTTTAAATAGTTTTCCCAAGGAGTCAAGGTCCTCTAGATGGCGGTGGATTTTAAAGTAAAGATTTAAACACGGGTTTACCCAAATACCTTGGCAGTAATAAATAATACTGGAAACGCGAACGTCGTAAATTTTAAAATTAAAAAAATGTGCAATGTGGGTCTAGCTATAGCACGTGCTCGCTTATCAACGCGTCCAACTGAGCATTTCCTAGTTTAATAAATTACATGAACTCTTAGAGATGGACTGCTTGAAGGACAAAGATATTGTACTATGTGGTGACCTTAATATTGACGTACTAAAAAATGATAAGAATACGAGAACTCTTAAAGAATTAGCTAATATGTTTAAATTAAACATAACAATTAATGCCCCTACTAGGATTGCAATAACTAAAACATCAATTTCTTCTTCTGCAATAGATAATATATTAACAAACATGGATAATGATATGTATCAAAGTGAGGTCATCATTTCAGCAATATCTGATCATTATGCTCAAGCAATAAATATATATCCTTTAGATCAATCTAAAAATGGAAAACATAGTAACAGAATACTTCTAACAGAATACAGGGACATGAGCAAGAGAAATATAACCATATTTAATGACAGACTTTTAAATGTTTCATGGGATGCAATATACAATCATAAAACAGTTGACCATGCATATGACACATTTGTAGATATAATAACTTTTCACTACAAAAAATTTCATTTCCAACAAGAAAGGCAAAGATTCAGAACACAAAAAAGAAAAGTAATAAATGGATAACACAAAATGTGATGGAAATGTCAAGGAAAGTGAGGAGACTTGCGTTAAAACTTAAAAGGAATACAAATGTCAATGTTCTAAATAAATACAAAAAATGCAAAAAGGAATATAAAGATACAACTCGAAAAGCGAAGGCTCATAGAATCAAAGAACTAATAAGGAAATCAGAAAACAAAGGTAAAGATATATGGAATATGATTAATCTGAAAGGGGTTCAAAAAGAAAAAGAAAACTGAAACAGAATTTGAAATCACAGTAGATAATGAAACTGTCAGAAATGCAAAGCAAATTGGAAACATATTCAATGACTACTTTATAAATATAGCCACAAAATTAACAGAAAGTCAAAAGAGAACTGAAAATGATGGGAAACAAGTGTTGCCTGAAATAGATCACTTATTTTGCCTCAATAATGTAAGTGAAGATGAAACTGCAAATTATAAGAAATTTAAAGAATAAGAAATCAATAGGTCCAGATGGTTTATCAAGCTTTCTTATAAAGAAATGTGCAAGAGTATTAGTAGAGCCACTTACTTACTTAATTAATATGTCTCTTAATGAAGGTGCTTTTCCAAAAGCTTTAAAGGTGGCGCGGGTAAAACCAATTTTGAAAGAGGGAAAAAACTCGAGACATCAGAAATTATAGAAACCAGTTTCAATACTTAATGCTTTTTCAAAGGTGTTTGAAAGAGTAATGTATAATAGCTTGTCCGAATACTTAAGAGGCAAATGAGATAATAGCAAAAGAACAACATGGATTCAGAGAAAAGAGATCAACTGAAACAGCTCTTGCTGCCTTCATTGACAATGTTGTAACAGCACTTGATCAGAAAAAAACACCAGTAGCCATTTATATGGATCTTTCAAAAGCTTTTGACTGTGTGGAGTATAATACATTAATAAGTAAACTGTTTTCATATGGAATTAAGGAAAATGCCCTGCAATGGATATTTTCGTATCTACATGGGGAAAGGGCGCAATATGTAGAAATTTCTGACCATTTGAACATAAAAACTAAATCTGAGAGGAAATATATTAAACTGGGAGTACCACAAGGATCAAATACTAGGGCCTTTGGTTTTTCAATATACTAATAAATGATATGCCATGTGCAATAAGTGAGGGATGTGCTTCTGTATGCAGATGACGCAACCACCACCCTTGCTCATGCACTTATAGAAACATTAGAAAAGACCGCTTTTATCAGTTTTAACGAAATGGCGCAGTGGCTGCAACCAAATAACCTAATAATGAATAATAAGAAAACTAAATGTATGATATTCCCAAGGAAAAATATGGAAGATCAAAATATTTGTATCAGGTTGTGTGATGAAGACCTTCCTATTGAACAAATAGACACAGCAAAGTTCTTAGGACTGTAGGCTATATTGACAAGTGCTTATCGTGGGACATCCACACTGATAATGTAGCAAATAAACTGAGCTCTAATATATATGTCTTACGTAAAATGAAAATATATGCAGATAGAAGTTTGCTGTTAGTAGCTTGTACTATGCCCTGATTGAGTCACATTTGAGCTATGGGTTAATAGCGTGGGGAAATACATCAAAAAACAATTTTCATAAGATCTTTGTCATGCAAAAAACGCTTTAAGAATAATAGATAAAATTAAGAAAGGGGATACATGTAGGGGACATTTCAAAACATTGAATATTCTTACTTTTGCATACCTCTATATTTACAAAGTAATATTATTTTTAATTAATCATAGGGAAGATATAAAAAAACACATAAATATTCATAATTACAATACTAGGAGGAAAAATGATATATTTGTGACATCCCATAGGCTGACTGTATATGAGAAAAGCCCCACATATGCAGGAATAATCCTTTTTAATAAGCTACCTGCCATTATCAAAAACAAACCAACTGATACATTTAAAAAGGATCTTAGGACATTTCTTGTTGAAAAAGAATACTACGATATTGAGGATTTCTTGGCGGACAATGATAATATGTCTTGAAAATACAATTTATTTTACATACATAGATGCCTAGACTTATATTTCTAGTAGCCTTTTCTTATATTAGTGTAAAAGTATACATTTTTATTGTGTATTATTGTATTGTTGTAAAAGTGTATTTTGTAATTAATGTAAATTAGTTTTAGTATTTTCTATACATCCTAATTCAAGTCTTAGTCTTTTGAAAAGACGTGTTTAATAACTAGCTAGCTTATAATGTATTGTTTAACTTGTTTATCTTGTCATAACATTGTAACATTATATGCTAGTATTAGGTATACAAAACAAGACAATAAAATGAAATAAATGAAATGAAAAGCTACCAGAGTTGGGGGGTTTTCAGCTATCTGCACACGCCGCCCCGAAAGAGTTAGTTAGTTATCTTGAAACTCGGTATATGACCTGGTCATACATACCAAAAAAAAAATCAACCCGATCCGACAACTCGTTCTGTGTTAAAAAAGGCTCTCAACATCGTCAAATTCCTTTCGGCTGGCTGGTGGCTGGCTGGCTAGGAGTTCTCCGCGGAGATTAATTTAGCCTACAGAGAAAACGGTAAATCTTAGAACTATGAAACTTGGACCACACTTAGATGTACTTCAGACGCAGTGACTTTTGCTTTCAAAACCAACATCGGGTAACAGGGATCGGAGAAAATCAAAATTTGGATGACAATCAAAATTCGTAATTACCAAGGCGTGGTAATTTGTACAAACTTGAAATTAAACATGCTATTAACCATTATAAATATCTTGCATCCAAAACACAAGGGGCTAAATTTGGGGATGACCATGGGCCCAAAAAGACAAAAAACATATCTGATCTTTAAGAAATGAATCATTTAAAGAAAACACTACAACTGAGATGTTCAAACGTGGAATACATTTTGATATCTCTCATTCTTTATCACTTTTGAATATGGAAAGCAAAATTGGGTAACGGGTACCGGAGAAAATCAAAATTATCAAAAGTAGGTAATTCCGTACTCTTATGAATAATACGCTATACTGAGAAAACGGTTCATCTTAGAACTTTGAAACTTGGGCCACACTCAGATGTACCTCATATAACCAAAACCGGGCAATTGGGACTGGGGAAAATCAAAATCAATATCAAAACGCGTAATTACTCAGGCGTAGTAATTTGTACAAGCTTGAAATTAAACATGCTCTTAACCATTATAAATATCTAGTGATTAAAACACAAGGGGTATCTTTGGGGGGACCGTGGGCCCAAAAATGTCAAAAAACAACTTTGAACTTAACAAATTTAATCATTCAAAGTCCATCATTCACACCTTGATAGCAAACGAACAACAAAAAGATGTAATATCCAACCAAATACAAAAATTTGTAAAAAAAAAAAAAAAAAAAAAAACGGCAGCCAAGCTCTCCTTCAAAAGTCTTCGGCTGTGAATGCTGTGAGATATAGAAGTTGAGCCAAGCTTTTTATTCTTTCTCCCTAGTTTCGCTTTGAAAATAAGTAAGATCATTTCGCCTGTTGACGAGCGCCAAGCCAACGATTTTTGTGGTAAAAAAGTAAAATTTTTAAACTCGAAATCATAAAAAAAAATGGCTTGGCCATTGAATTTGGTTCATGGCCAAGAATTTTTTTTATGATTTCGAGTTTAAAAATTTTACTTTTTTACCACAAAAATCGTTGGCTTGGCGCCCGTCAACAGGCGAAATGATCTTACTTATTTTCAAAGCGAAACTAGGGAGAAAAAGAATAAAAAGCTTGGCTCAACTTCTATATCTCACAGCATTCACAGCCGAAGACTTTTGAAGGAGAGCTTGGCTGCCGTTTTTTTTTTTTTTTTTACAAATTTTTGTATTTGGTTGGATTCTTTAATTCCCGACGTAGCGTATCATTTTCAAGGGACTTATGTTCTTTTATTTTCCTCTGTTGTAATCTTTCCCTTTTTGGAACTGCCTGGTTAGCGGCAAGGATACTATTATACACTTCATTACAGGTAGACTGCTCTTGTTGTTAATGTTGTTGTTGTTGTTGTTGTTGTTGTTGTTGTTGTCGTCGTTGTCGTTGTTGTTGTTGTTGTCGTTGTTGTTGATTAATGGCAGGAATCCACAAATCACTAAGCTTGTAACCACCTACATCTCCATTCATATTGTTATAGGCGTGTTTTATTTCGATGGACTCCCTTGTGAGCCTAGGCCATAATCTGACCCTGGCAAACAAAATTTCAAACAAAATAAAAGGTCTTAAATTTACACTATTTGCTGGTTCAAACTCACCTATTGCTATAACCATGAGCAATGCCGATATAAAATACGCCAGTGGGTAGCAAGATTCTTTCCCCAAACAATAGACGTTTTCTTTCAAGATTGGAGTTAAGAAAGTAGAAATCATACTACCCACATTGATAGCAAAGTAAAAGAAATTGAAGAATTGTTGTAGTTGCTTCTGCTGTTGAGGTAGTATGAACTGGTCCCCACCGAAAGCGGACACGCAGGGTTTGATTCCACCAGTTCCAACCGCGATCAGGACCAAACCAAGCAAAGATATCGCGCTGAAACAGAAAAATAAAAAATATTGATTGTTGGATGAGCGTAGCGAGCGAAGCGAAGATTCCATTTCACTACACTGGAGAAAAAAATCCGGAATGTTTTTTTTTTTTTTTTTTGTATTTTTGTGTGAACACGATTCCGGCTAAACATATACTCCAATTGCGATGAAATTTTATGGAGATGTATGAAATCTCTGAACGAAGAACTGCACGGGGGGAAAAATCGATCGAAAAATTATTTCTCATGAAAATCGCAATTTTACGATTTTTTTCGATTTTTTAAAAATTTCATCGATTTATAACATCTACATGCTTTATTCGATTGTAATGTTTTTTTTTACAAAACCTTAATTTAATGAATTAATATATTTGTGTGAAATTTGAGCGCAATCGAAAAATTATTTCTCATGAAAATCGCAATTTTACGATTTTTTTCAATTTTTAACAATCCTTCGACGAATAAAACCTACATGCTTTGTCCGATTGTAATGATTTTTTCACAGAACGTTAATTTTATGAATTAATATATTCGTGTGAAATTTGAGCGTAATCGAAAAATTATCTATTAAAAAAATCGAAATTTAACGCTTTTTTCGTTTAAAAAAACTTACGCTCATCCATCAACGCGGCGGGACTTAAGCGTTTTCCTAGCAACAATAATGTTGAGAATATAATAGCAGGCAGTAATATTAACGTGTAACAAGGGTCTTACGTTGTTGGCATGCCTGGCAGAGCGGTGTCTACGGAAGCGATAGTGAGGGTGATGGTCCCGACGGCGTAGACCATAGAGAGGATGGTGATAGTCATAAACCTCCCGATAAGTTCATCGGCAATGAGAGCCCCGAACACGGGGGTAGCGTAGCATAAGAACACGAACCCATGAAAGATGGAGGTGGCATCGTCGTCAGAATATAACAGGACCGCATGGAAATAGACTGAGAGCAGGGCTGGAAGAAAATACATCTGGTGAGACTGTGACACTGACATGATTGGTGATGTCTAAAATACAGTCGACAGACTATAGCACAGATAATAGTGTACTCTGTTATCTGTGACTATAGTCTGGAAAGCAGTAATGGAATACGTAAACACCAACAATATGTGCTTATGTATATGAATTGCAATTGCAATTTTGACTGGTTTAAAAAAATATAACAGTGGAATACTAACTAACTTAATATTAATTTACCTTATTTGGATAGACCATAATGATTTTAGCAGACATCAATAAAATACTGTGTAAATCTTAAAGTTGCTCGTTGTCGTTTGTTGAGTCAGATAACACACCATATTCAGACAGTTGACCTTCCTACAAGCCCAAGGGCGGATCTAGCCTTGATTCATTGTGGGGAGGAGGGGGTCGTTGATTGAGCCAAATAATACACCAACGATGACGACGTGAGAAACTAGGGCGCCTCAACCGGTTAGGTCATATTGCACCGCCTGTGATATTAAAAGTTGGTGAGATGAGATAATGGTGTGTTAAATGATTAGATTGTTTTCTAGTGAATATATTATAAAAAAATAAAATGATGATAGTGACTTTAAAACAAAAGTTATTTATATGAATGGAAATAAATAAATAAAATAAATATTCAGACAGTTGGCCTTCCTACAAGCCCAAGGGCGGATCTAGCCTTGACTCATTGTGGGGAGGAGGGGGTCGTTGATTGAGCCAAATAATATACACAAGTGCTGATCTAGCCTTGACTTATTGTGGGGGGGGGTCGTTGATTGAGTCAAATAATACACCATATTCAGACAGTTGGCCTTCCTACAAGCGGCAAGGGCGGATATAGCCTTGACTCATTGTGTGTATGAGGGGGGAGGGAGATTTTATTTTTAAGATATAATTTTGGGGGGTCTTCCTCAGCTGTCGATAGTTACTAGTTATAAATAATAGAAGAACGAATATTAGGGTAGTCCCAGACATTTACATAGTTGACATAACTTCACATTTATATTATTTCCTATAGTTTGGTAGGCAGTATTGTTGTTGTGTATCCAGCAATTGACAATTAAGAAAGGGGGGGTTACCCCCGCCCCCTTTTTGGTGCGCCACTGGTTTAATACTTACTCCTTAGTCCGTAGTAGCAGAACCTCTCGCAGCATTCATTGACAATTAACAAGAACACTCCCCTCGGATACTTAGGCTTATCTTCCTGAAACAAAAAACATTCCCTTGTGGTAAATCTGCCCAGAGTGCAATGCATGCCCCGCTTCAGGTGTCTTAACTAAGTATTTTAGAATTTGGACTATTGTGAAGAGAATGATCGAATCCATTGCATTCTCATTAACTACTAAAGAAAACAAAACCTCGGAGAAAACGTTCTGTGACGATTGCAGGTGGCGGGATTCGACCCAAGAAACTCCCAGAGTATCGCGCTTTACGCTTATGCCAACAATTGTCTTTTTTAGTTACTAATTTTTGTTCACCTTGTACCAGCGCAAGCGCAACTCAATCGGGGTTTACTTTGCCAACAAATCAAAAATTAAAATTAATTTTAATATTAATATTAATAACTTGTTGATATGTTATGTTTTACAGACAACTTTGCCCATTCTGTTATCGTTCACTAATACTCTCGGTCGTCCTTGTTGCAAGGGGTGCTTAAAACTCAAATGTCCAAAAAAGTAAGGAACTATGAAAGCGTACTAGCAGTAATGGTTAATGATCTAGGGTAGGAGAAACGTGAGGATAAAATAAAGAGGAATCGCTTAGGCAAAATGTACAGGATCACGAGAAATCTTGAGGGATGAGTGATGGTGGTACTTGGCCAGGGTGGAAGTGCGACAGGGGAACCTGGAGGACAGATGTGGGTAAATACTCATTCATGACAAGATCAGTGGTGGAGTGGCATAGTCTCAGTGAGGGGATAGTGGGGAAAAAAACTCAAAGTGTACCCGTCTAAACTCAAGCTCAAACCCCTGCCAATGGGAGACCGAGGCCTGGGTGAGGAGCAGGGAACAAACTAAAGAGAAAGAGAAGGGAATATAGAAACGAAGGAATGCTAAGGACCCCAAAGCTAATACCTGCCACCGATCATATGATTACAACAACAATTGAATTGAAAATATACATTAATTGACTCGTTATTAGACTAGATTTTATTACAGAACCAAACCAAAAATTGCGTTGCATTGGCTGTGCAAATAGATCAGAGATGGGTTCTACTAGTTGTGTTGATAATTGATCGATCGAAATACCCTAAAATGATTCGATATCGATCAATGATTAATCACGATCATCAGCGATCGTAAATTTCGGAGAATATGCAGTCCATATAGTTATACCGGTACTATTATCATGCTACCATGGAGTTTAAATTGTACTGTCCCCTCTAACTCCATGACTAACTGTGTTTGCAGATCTCACTTAATTGGTTATACCAGAGTCGATAAAGAACAACGGGAAAACTTTGTTGACCCTGGTTGTACTTGTATATTTTCGCTAAGCAGTGACAGACAGAGCTCACCCAGTTTCAGCTTTTGATTACACTTCCGACCTACCTCCATCTTAAATAAGTTATATTTCAATCAGTCATTCTTCTCTGTATTGCTATTATTCCATGGAAGCACGACTTAATGCCCTGCGTTTTGTAAACACAAATTTTATTATTCAACTCTGTAAAACTTTAAATTTAATAATGGAATTAGATATTTAACGGACAAAATTTTGAATGAAGTTGACCCGAAGTATTTATAAGGTTAGTATCTATGAAAGCAATAAGAATTTAGAAAACATTTTCTACAATAGAAAGGTTGCTCTCATTCGAATTAGATATTGTAGTGGGTATTTGAACTAAAGTTATTGTCGTGTCATGTGTCATTGGGACTCACCGCCGTCTGGATGTATGTAAGATACAAATTAAATCTTTTTTGTATCCGGTTGGGCCACCTGCTTTATGACTGAGTAAGTGTAGGTCATGCATAGAATAATAGAGATATCATATAGAGTATAGACTATAGACTTTGCATCACCTTGGAATAATCTGGCTGATATTTTAGATGTTTCTCGTGTAATTTAGTGTATGTTACTTGTGACAATAACAATAATATCATGAAGGGACATGTTGAAAATCTGAAGTATTTGGCACTGTATCAGTGGCGGATACAGGGGGGGGGGGCGGTGGGGCGATCGCCCCCCCCCCATGATTCTTTAAAAATTAAAAAAAAAAATGATTTTATAATTTTATTGTGCACGCACCAAATGCACTCTAAAAACCTGATTTTCAAAATTTTCGCCTGCGGCGCTATTTATTTAAAACTCCGAATAAAAATCAACTTTCCTTTATGTTGTCAGAAATAATCAGTTTGCCTCTGAAATGTGTCTGCATCAGTGTACTTCGATTTATTAAGTTGTCCTCCTATGTGAATCGTTTTTTAACTAAATAGGATAGACGTTTAATAAATAAATAAAATGATGAATTGAAAATAAGATCAAACGTTTATAATAATGTTGCAATCTAGGCCAATGCTGTAAATTGTAAGCTCGACATGACGACAAAACAAATTGGTGCACAAAATACTACATTGTTTCCGTATTGCATTCCGCCCACCACTTTTTTCTAAAACGCACCAAATGCACTCTAAAAACCTGATTTTCAAAAATTTCGCCTGCGGCGCAATTAATGGCGGGCTCCGCCCCCATACCCCCCGTGCGTCCGCGCTTAGTCCCTTTCCCACGACTGTACATGCACACGCAAATCGCCCCCCCCCCCATGATTATGTCCTAGATCCGCCACTGCACTGTATAGGCCTAGTTGATTCGCAATCACAACAATGTTGGAGGATGATAAAACCGCATTCAATAGTGGAGATTTTAGTATTACAAGTGAAATCTGTCTTTTACTTGTCGACCCATCTTCAGTATTTTTACTCTTGTCATTATGGTACGGCAAAATTATCTCATGAGTTTGACTTTGAGATGTTGTTATTACATATTATTATTATACATATTGCTGTTATGATTTTCGTACTGAGCATTGACGCTGCCAGTTTGTTTCTGCCACCGTTGCACCATTGGTTGCACATTATTTATTTATTTTATTGTATTGTATTTTTCTCGCCACTATGAAAAGCTGTCAAAATGGGGATTGAGCCCAGATCTCCGGGTGGCCTCGTAGCAAGCGGGAAACATGGCTTCGATATTCTCGGCTGGGGTTGGTTTATCGTTTACGGTAGTCGTTGTTGGGACTCAGGTCCAGAGGACCAACTGACCTGGGTTCGATACCCGTACGATACAAACTTTTGGCCGTGGTCCTCTCGAAAGCATGGATCTTCTTTCAGTTCCTTGTGTAATGAATGTGAGGAGCTGAGGTTTCGTAAACTTGTCCCCCCCCCCCCCCCCATCTTCACATTCCGTAATTGCACCCTGGAGTTATGGGCATTTCAATCTATAGGGCTTTTTCCCAGTTAATTTTTTGGGTTTAATATAGGGCTTAGTCAACAACTAATCTCGCCCCTCCCCCTTCCAAGTTTTGATGTATGCACCCACTTTCATGGTTGCGTTATCATGTTATTCGGGGGGTCCAAGTTAATTTCGTGGTAATAAACACGTTCATGATTTTGCACACAAGTTTTCAATTTGGCAAATTATTCGTCTTTTAGTTTAAGGTTTGCATTTAACCAAAACAAAATGTGAATAATAATTTTTCTAGTTTGTCTTTTCCATCTCTATTTTTCGTAGTTTTCCTGACGCACCGAAGGCTGCATTGTTGGAAAATTTAAGATAAGATAAGATAAGATAATTTATTGGTAGGAATTAAAGGACCGTGCATGTGGAACACATTATGGAACTGGAAATGTTTGTGCAGCCTCGGGTGCCACAATTTCGAGTCCCGACTGTCACTATGTATCTAAACTAGGCCGCTTCGCTAACGCTTTTTCCAGTCGCGTTGATGGATGAGCTTTTATGGTTGATTGTCGTTGACCTTAAAGTACGATTTCTATGAGAAATATTTCTTTGGTTGTCCCTAAAATCATAATATATCCAAGTTCAGTGATTTCAAACGTACCCACTAAGTTTCATCAAGATCGGAGTAGCAGTTTGCCCGGTCGCGGGCCAAATATCACGAAAATATCGCATTAAAAATAGTGGGAAAATCGTAAAAGTACGTTATTCATGAGATTTTTTTTCTTTGATTGTCCCTAAAATCATAACATTTATAAGTTCAGCGATTTCAAACGTACCGTATACCCACTCGACGAAAGCATGCTAAAATCTAGTAAAATGCCACCATTTGCAATGTCACAATCAAAATTTTTGTGGAGCTTAAGCGCCCCATACAGCACTACCTGAGAGGCATCTCCACCAAAGCAAAACCCCTATTGTACCAGGATTTCTACGTGTTCTGAAACAATTATTTCATGGTCAATTCTAAAAGAGTTTTATTGCCCCCACTCCCCAACTAAAATACACTTCCGGTGCCACTCCACAAATACAAATACAAAAAACCCTTGCACGTGCCTGATTTGCGCTACTACAATGGACGTGACTAAATTTTCATATCACGTGAGATATTATTTCACATAAAATTGTTTTGAATCGAAATTTAAAATAAAAATATTCAAGTTAAATTATAATCATACAGTGCCCGATACCGATAGTTGATAGACGTACATGGCACAGATGACGACATTTTTCACCAATCAAGGCCTTCCTTTATGATATGCCGATGCGATTGGCTGGTTGAGTTGCCGTGCGCAACAAGATACATCGCTGCACCCTCGACGCACGCGTGACGCACGCATCAGTTCAGTCAGTATACAGCCAGACTTCGAACCAGCCAGTCCTGTAGTCTAACCAACAAGGTAATATTACTTTTCTACCGCTTGCCTTGCATTACATTGGGTAGCTGTATCAAATATAAGTAACTAATTGGACGTAGACCATTCACTAGAATACCATTATTAATTCATTGTCATTCACTTAACGTTCTTGCTTCTTGACCTCCTATCAGAGAATAGCCATTTCTTCTAGATATGATAGGTACCGGTACTTCGTTAATTTTCTCTTAGTTTTGCAATCAACTGCCTCTTCTCAATTCAATGACTCATCCGAAGCTCCAAGAACTTGCACATAATAGCCCTCAGCCATATTTTCTCTATTACCGGTACTTAGCTTGCTTCACATTCATTGTATATTCTTCAAGTCGTGTAAATTAACCGTTATTTTGGTTTGCGTGTTTAATTTCGCTTCGCACATCGTCCACTATATTTCTGTCCATGGTTCAGTGCACGTAGGCCTAATTAATTAGGATTGCTGGGTCGGAATGGGATTCATAGCCGCAACCCCTGG
Source organism: Sweltsa coloradensis (assembly GCA_024449915.1). Lineage (NCBI taxonomy): Eukaryota > Metazoa > Arthropoda > Insecta > Plecoptera > Chloroperlidae > Sweltsa > Sweltsa coloradensis. The sequence goes on from JAMZAV010003474.1 coordinate 110,577, forward strand.
ACCAGAGTTAGTAATTGCAGTTAGTAGTAGTAGCAGTCTTTCTTTGTGAAAACCACGAAATTGGGTCTCGGGAAATCGTTTTTATTCTCGTAAAGTTTATTATCGAGTTGGAACTAGTCCCCTGCTATTGGATCATGCCTGCAGCCATGGGTGTGCGGGTTGCTCGCCTCTGACTCAGTGCATATGCGGTGATGTGTCGAGTGTCGCCCAAAAGTAAGGCGCCCATAACAGGCTCGTCCCAACTCTCGACACTTTCAAATACTACATCAAAGTAGAAATGTGAATAATTTCAGTTTTGTAATAGGTAGTACAAATTAATAATAGTTTATTTATTCATGTTACTTTTACGGAAATTTTATTAATTTTTTTCTTGTAAATGAGGAGTTGAAGTTTTGTCCCCCCCCCCCCCCCAATGTGTCTTAAGGTTGTTGAGGCCCATTCTGTAGCCACGCTTTCGTCAATGAATCAATCAGAATGAGCGCGAGATGCAACAGGAGGTCAAGCTCTTTCGTAATTGCTTCCATCAATATTGCACAACATTTAATGGTGTATATTAGGCCTATGCTGGCATTATTTTAGTGTTTTAGGATAGGCCCTACATTAATTATTTATACTCATAACTAGGCAGAACTGTTGATAGGAAGCTTTGGTGTAGTTCATGTCCCGGTAATGCTTTTCAATTGCTCAAGGTCAAATCGAAATCGAGCTCTTGTCCTACCCATATTGGGGAAGGAACTTTTTGGATGAGCGAAGCAAAGACTCCAATTTTACTGACACCCCAAAAAATTTAGCTAAGGTGTTTTTTGTTTCGTTTTTTTGTTTTGGTTGTATTTTTGTCTGTTTGTTTGCGCTCTACCGGGCAAACGGCATATGCGATCTTGATGAAAATTTGAGAGGACCTTCAAAATCTCTGAACTTACACTTGCCACGTTTTTGGGTACAATCGATCAAATATTTCTTATGATTATTGTCCTTTTTCGATTTTTTTCGATTTTATGATATTTGGCAAACGGCTACTCCGATCTTGATGAAACTTTATGGGAATATTTTAAAAAATCACTGAACTTATATATGTTATGATTTTAAAGACATTTAAAGAATTATTTCTCATAGAAATCGTACTTTTGTGATTTATTTCCCGGTTTTTAATACGATATTTTCGTGACATTTGGGCCAATTCTGACCTAACGGGTGGGGTGGGGGTTAGAGGGGAGGAACTTGGGTTCCTTTTATGGGAAACTTTTTAGAGTTATAAAAGTTCCTCTTTAACTTGATAAAACTGAATCTTTTAATAGTTCCTTTTCAAAAGAAACTTTCCCAAGTATTGTGTTACCAAGTAGCACTGTGCCATTTCTAGCTTGATCTTACCACGGATGAGATACATCTACAACTACAAAAAGTTGTTAGTAATTAATACAACAAATTCGTTACTAATCAATTGGTTCTCTGGACTGTACTTATAGTACTATCTTTTGATTAGCATTAAACTACATAGGCCTACCACATTCCTTTGTATAGATTGCAACATTTGTTTGTTTTTCCCATTTCAGTTCTCCTGGTGACGTCTTCACCCAACACGCCACTGCCTGTGAGGGATGACTGACATTCTTGAGACAGTTCAACGACTTGCCAAGCCCAGCTTCAGACGGAAAGCTTCTCGGTAAGCGCGCTTAAAACTTCGTCGTCACCCCCCCCCCCCCCCCCCAACAAGAACTTGCATAATTTCCCAAACTATTTGTTGACCCTTGCGGTTCATAACTTCCAATGCACAAGTTGCAGATTTGATTCCCCTGAACACTGATAGTTGTTGATGTAATATCACAATAGCATGACGTGACCAATAAGTAATAACCAATGTAGGCACTTTCTGTTGTGTGTAGGCCCTAAAATGTTGGTGTACATGCTCTTGCTTGACCTTGACGAGTGCCAGGCTATCAGAGACCAATAGCACTCCTTTAGTAGATACTTAAAAAAATCAGCTTTAGTCATTGAGTAGGTCTACTAAATGTATAAAATGTTGAAAAATATCTAGTACATGGGGTTAATTCTTGTATGATTTATTTCCATCCAATAGACCACCACCAAAGTACCAAACCGCTTACAATCACTGTGTGAAGTCTACCCCCGTATCAGCCGGGCGGCAACAACTCGGCGGTCAGCGTTCCACCTGCGTTGACCAGGCTACTCTCATCTGAAGCTTCTACTACTTTGCCACACTAGATATTGAAATCATCCGTGAGTAAACTGCTCTTTTATTTAAAACTTTACTCTGCACTGGTGGATTAAAGGTAGCTTAGGCCTATAGAATTAAGAATTTATATTAATTAAGTTTATTGTGAGACTTGTAATTATGTTTGATGATTAGTTACTTTATTTTGTAGCATTCATTTACCTTGTTTACATGGAGGACTGAGTCCGGTATTGAGTCCGGTTCGTGGTCTCGGTACCTCATGTAAACACATAAATTTGGTACCGTACCGGTTGGGTTTGCAAAATGATGCGGACGTACTGAAAGACCATTCTCGGTCTTCACATGTAAACAGGCTAACAACAAAACTGAACTTAAAAACGTATAGCAAACATGAAAAATTAACTTTTATGGATACCAAATTGATTTGCCACTACTCAGTACTCGCAGCATGAACCTAGCTTGTATAGAGCAACTGCTACTTTCTTTTCTAGTTGTGATTGGTGTACGTACAAAGCTCTGTTGCGGAGACAATTTTATGCCGTAAAGTATTACAAAAATTTTAGAAGGATTCTTTACTCATACGGAAATTTTCCAACCAGTCGCTGTACTTTGTGAATTCTTTTAACACAATTCTATCCAACCAATCAGTACTCCTTTCGTTTGGCCCACATTCTCCTGTGTCTACGTGCTGTAAATGCATTGAAATATGGGTGATTCCTGTGATAGCCAGGCCTAGAGACTGTCTGCCTAGTTCTAGGCTATTTGCCATCAATGAATTTATTAATATCAGTCTACGGCGGGAACACTCTACCTCTAACTGAATTTGGTGATGATTAACTATAAAGGCATTTAATAGAACAGCAAATAAAACACAACATATCACTTGCAATCTTTGTTCATCAGGCTCCCATCGTCTAGTCAGATTTACCCTACCTCCGAAATGACTTGAAGTATGGTTATGTTCATAGATTATGTATACTAACACCCACTGCCTTGTAAACTCTGATGAACAGCTGTTGGAAATGGATCGAGATGTTTATATAGCTATGGATTTTATTTTGGGCAATCGCCGCAAGATGGCGTTGATGCTGAACCGAATGTCGGTTCGGTTTTTGTTGGGTACTCTTCGGCTCGACATGTAAACGCTGCAAGGTCGTTGGACTTAAAATGAAATCTCAGTACGGTACTGGACTCGGTTCTCCATGTGAACAAGGTTTATAAAAGAAAGAGCCTAAATTTACAAATATAATTTTATTAACATATTTTGTTTTGCCAACATATTCAGTCAAACTGATCATAGTATGTTTTTGTTTTTTCAAAATCTTGACAGTAAAATGGTGGCTATCGTATTTTTGTTTGTATTCGTGGCAGTGACTAGTGCACTAGAAATTGATAGTTGGAGCATAACTTTTGAATTTTGACCCTGATCAAAAATTGTCATGAGGTAATTTTGTTTAGGAATAAAATATCTAAGACAATGTAAGTATTTTCTCACCCAATAGTTCCAAATTTTTACTTTATGATTAAAATTTACCCAAAATTGGATAATTTGCATACCCTACCACAAATGTAGCCAAAAGTCAAGATGATTTTTCCTACAGACAATATTTTTCATATGGTATGTGATGTAGGTAGGCTACTAATGTATTTTTTAATTCTCAAAATTAATAGTCAAATTTCAAAGAAACACATTTGTTTTATTGGATAGACTTAAAATAAATACGTTATTTCAAATATATCTCTAATTTTGAAATTTTCATAAAGTAGTAAGTAAGGTAGGACTAGTTTACAAGTTAAGATTTCAGTAATTGCCCGACTTATCTAATACGTCCAAACACACAGCAGGCAGCAAGCGTGGACGTATTAGGTGCGTTCATAACGGAGAAATGGTTTATGTAGGCCTACACAGCCGAGCCTACCTACGTCGGGGCCTTCAGGGTTGGCTTGGTCGCTTTGGTGTAATGTCCCTCACTGAAAATCAGTTATATGACTGATTGGTGGGACTCTAAATGCGAATTTATTTTTATTTATGTACCCATTTATTTATTTGATGTTGGGGAATCCAGATTAGCCGTTTAATTTTAGTATTTCTACTAAATTGGCAAATCTGAATTGCAATTTCAAGACTACTTGTTTAAGGTACCTGATAATGATACGATGACAACTTACTTCATTATTGTTACGTGTTAGAACAAATTGATCTGCTTCAAATTAAATAAATTAAAAGTAATAGCTGTTTAACCCTGTATTAATCACGCGTTTTTATTTAACGCCAGTACTCGCGTGGGGTATATACAACCCCATAATAATAAATACCTGTATTTTAGAGTTGTGATGGTGTTTGGATGTAGGGTTTACATATTTTACTTTATTGGAATGTACTTCACTACCTATTGTTTTATTATACTATAGAAACACCAATTTGAGGAATGGTTTTGAATGAAATTTAAATTTTACACAATTTGCTAGTAATATGTAGTTGGGAAATAGAAAAATGTTTTTATTTTTTTTACATATCTTGTACATCCGGCATCAGAAGTAAATCAAGGGCTGGGTATTGTAGATACATCGATACCCCTTGACATACTTCTGACACTGAGTGTACTATTATACAGGTAAAATCAAATTTCATTACTATTTGATATTTCAATTTATTAAAATTTTTTTACTACACCGAACCAACTTTATTATTTTTCCTGCTAAAACTAAGAACCCCAACTAACATGTAGTTGTAAAAAAACATGAAAGATGGAGTAACTTGGAGAGGAGAGAGAATAGGGCGGTAAAGTTGAAAACTACTGAGAAACATAACGTTTTGTAGCTCTGGGTTAATATATACCCTACGCGCGTAATGCAGGGTTAAGGTTCGAGAGGGCAGATATTTAGCGCTTTCCATTGTTTTCTCGGAACGTTTCTCACAATTGCATTAATAATAATATTCAACAGCTTATTCTGGTCTTGTGTATTTATTTTCAGACCCGTGCTTGTGGTCGACACTGAGACCTCCAAACCAGTCTTCTCTTCTCCGCCTGCTTTCTTAAGCGATGGAAACTCTACAACTACCAGCTTACGTCGGTTTTTCAACTAGATATCTTTACATTTGTGTTGGTGAGTTTCAATAGGCCTAGGGCCTTCAATACTTGGTAGTAAATTTTGTACTTTGAAAGCTGGTTTGTGATATTAATTGGTATTTTTTTAGATTATTCCAGTATTGTCCATTATTGCGTGCATTGCAGAGAAAGGTTAAATTTCACTGTCAATATGAAGGCCACTAGGCCTAAACCATTTATAAATAAGTTAACTACTATAAATAGATAGGTACGACATTTTAATTCAACTGAACAGTGAGTAGACCCTAGTTTTGTGGTTTAATTCTTATCATGGAGATTGTTGTACTAGTAGTCACCTGGTAGACGTGTGAAAACATGAGCGCATATGGCCTATTTGTCCCAACAACTGCAGTGGCAGTGGCCATTAGAATACCACATATCACAGACACAGACTACAAGTCTGGAAAAGTGGGGAAAATTACTTATAGTATTTAATTTCTGTAATTTGAAAAAACAATTGCTTAGGTACAAGCCCTGGGCCTCATGTTAACATTCCGTCATACTCGGGGTCAATCATAATGTTGTTAAGCAAATACAGTTGTTTTATTTTCCCGTTCAGCCAAATTTGCAGACTGAAAAATTCAGTCTGGCACATGCAACACTGTTCCCATGGAAAAGGCACTTAGCTTCTAAACTAAATATTTGATAACAAAGCAGCATTAGCCCTTAACATTCTATAATGTTGTCAGGATCTTTTTCTTATCTTATCTTCATCTTGTTTTATCTTCTTTTTTCAGACCCAGTTGTGCTTGTAGCCGTTGCAGCGCACATCAAACCTGGCTTCTCTGCCCACCTGAGATGGTCCACCCGTCAACCAGCTTAATATCTACTTTGGTAAGTTTCAATCTATAGCTTCACTTAATACTGGGGTCATTAACTTACGGTTATCAATTGAATCAAAATTGGTTTCAATGTAGCCCCATTTAGTGTTAATATAGGCTAGGCCTGGGAAATAACTTTTACGATTTATTTACTGTCATCAAGTTTGCTTCGCTAGTACGTAATAGATGTGTAAAAAGTAAAAACACTAGCACTAAATGGCTTTTACTTTTAGAATACCTCACATCATTGTGTAATTTACGTTTGCATACAACCAGTAACTGTGAGGTAGACTTAACCACATACTCGGATAATGCAGTTGCTTCCAAAGCTGTTTCAAATGGGTAATTTTGTAACAATTTCTCTAACTTGATACATATTTCTGAAGCCCAGCCTATTTTTGAGCACAAACATTCTGTTTCTGTTGGTTTTCAATCTTACAGTAACATACTACTAGTATCTAATCTTCAGCATTCTTGCAACCATGGACAATTGATGATCATCGGTCACGATGGGAATAACGTGGGGCGATCAAATAACTAAGGGCAATAAAGACAGAATATTATGTACACCATCGATCATAATTCATAAGTAAATCAAGGGGTCTGAAGATGCCTACCGTTATCGACCTCATTTGTGAATATTCGGTTCGTTTTGGCGTCGTTATATTCACAGAGCCATCACTCAATGATGTCATATAACAGGCCAAGGGAAAACTTGGTGGCCCTATTTTATTTTTTTCATTTGGCTAAAACTAACATACCACCCCTGGAGGCCAGAAGAAACAGTTCAGTATGCCTGCATGAGAAGCTGATAACCAGCTGGTATGGGACAGAGAACCCCACGAACATCTTAAGACACAAAAAACATTCATTACAGCAGTGAAAGAGGTGAAAGAAGGTCTCATTGGGCAATTGAAACACACAGAGAGAAAACATCCCCCTACCAAATATAAACATTGCCATACAAGACGTCCTTCATGAACTGACAGTGGATGGACTGAGTAGGACAAGGGCATTCTACATAGACGAGGAGTTGAGAAAACTAACAATAACTCGCATACATAAGGACTACCCGGAAAAGGATTGGCTACACATTTACACAGATGGCTCGGCTACCCCAGGTGAAGGCCAAGCTGGGGCAGGCATATATTGCAGAGAATTAGAAGAATCTCACCCTGCAGGGATAAAATGGTAGCTGCTATGACGGAGAACTGACTGCTGTTCTTAAAGCCCTGTACAAAGTTAAAGACGGTCGCAGTGATAAAATTGTAATATTAACGACTCAAAAGTAGCAATATAAGTCATAGTCAACAAGGAAGTGGCAGATTCTGCAGTAAGGCAGTGCAAACTACAAATCTTAAGACTGCACAATGCAAATAAGGTAATTAAGCTACAGTGGATACCATCACAATTGTGAGAAAGCAGACTTCTGATCAAAGAAAGGAAGCAAAATGCTACAACAGAGCAAACCGTTAACTTACAGCTCAGTTAAAGCCCATGTAAATGCTGCAGCTTCCAAGAAAACTTAAGACAAGAATGGGTCGAAAAGGGACAAGGCGCTCCAGACCCTGAACAGCAATTATCCGGTGAAATTCACGTGGGACTCTTCTGGGCAGAAAGTCAACTTTCTAGACATCGACATCCACTTGGAGAATGGGATCATCAGGACAGGGGTTCATCTCAAACCTACCAACCAACAGCTGTACCTACATAGAGAAAGCTGCCACCCTGCCCACACGAAACGTTCCCTACCCTCCTCGCTGGCTGCCCGCGGTCGCAGAATTTGTTCCACGGAACAGGATCTGGAGTGCTACCTCCAGAAGATACTCCGTGCTTTCGTTAACAGAGGTTATTCGGAGGAACAGGTCCATCAACGACTGACCAGACAGCACACCGTCACACCACCACCCACCCAACCTAACACCAAGACCGACATCGTCCCGCTAGTCACCAGGTGGCACCCTGGTCTCCCAACGTTTAAATGCCATCCTTCAAGGGGGGAGTCACATCCTGGCTGCGTCACCCATGACTCAAGATCTCAGCCAGAATATCCCTAGGGTGGCATTTAAGCGTCCCCCCAACCTTGGTGACTTATTAGTGAGGAGAGATCCACAGAAGGTCCAACAAGGAGAAGCGGTCATGCACGGTTCCTCCCCTTGCCACAGACCCAGATGCAAGACGTGCCCCATGCATGAACCAGTCAAGACCTTCTCTGCCCACCTCACTAATAAGACCTATGACATACGCAACAACAACAACTGTGGCACTAGCAACATCGTCTACCAACTTCGATGCACCCGATGTCCCGCCGAGTATGTTGGACTTACCACTAATACTCTCCGAACCCGAATGAATGGGCACAGACAGGATGTAAGAGAGGAGAACCTCGAGAAACCTGTGGCATTGCATGCCAATGGGCATGGCCTTCCCTTCGTGACCTGTTTCACAGTTTGTGTCATCAGGTCCCCCCCTCCCACTGTACAAGATGGAGAACTGAGAAGATGGGAACTGGCCTACCAATGGATTTGTAAATCGTGCCACAAACCTAACTTAAACCTTAGGTAGTCCTCCCTCTCCTCCTCTCTACCCCTCCCTGTCACCCATTCCACACCCCCCACTCATCTTTCACTTCACCCCCCCCCCCCCCCCGCCAACGGCTACCTAGCTTTAGTTTTTCACCTCAGTAACTCTTCTCTACTCACTGAGGAAGGTCACGTAGACCGAAACGTTTGAAATGTAGTGTTATTTGTGTTTATGTATTCTATCACGGCGCGCCTACTCCACTTCTGGGCCCCGATTCATGTACATTTATCCCGGGTATAAGTGGTATAAGGACGGTATAATGCAGGACATGGCAGGATAAGGCCTGGTTAAGTCTGAGCAACTCTCATCCAATCAGAAATTTTCAATCCAACAACAAGTACAACAAATGTTTTTTCCACTGCATTCCACAGCCATGTAAATCAGCAGATTTGCAAAAGAACACTAAAAATTTGCTCCATCTTTTGTTTTACTTTTTTATTTATTGACAGAAGATTGCGTGAGATCATTAAAAGAAAAGAAAAGGCGTATTATTGCCGTAAATTTTGGAATAGCCTAGGACTATCATACTATTGTTCATCTGCATAAGGCTTTTAGTAATCAAAACTAGTTATTTGTGCGGGATGTGTGTCAAAACAAGGTCGTGCAGGCCTAGGGTTGCCTAGGAGAGGCCAAGGGCTTGTCAAACGTGTTATGTTCGTATTAATTTTATCCAGTCCTATAGCCTAATCGAACTTTAGGCCTACACTGTTGTATTATGAATAATTTTCTACATCTGGGCCTAGGCCCGAGACGGTTTCTGATTTGTTTTATGAGAGTAATGAAAACTTTTCTCGTTTTACACATAGACGCAAAATTTAAAATGTCCGCCATCTGTTTACATATTTTCTTATCCCCGTGCGAGGCGGGATAAGTCTTCATGAATTGGATTCGGAGTTATACCGCACTTATACCACCTAACTCTGCTTATACCGGGATAAAAATGTACATGAATCGGGGCCCAGGTAAGCTGTTGGTCTCCTATCCTATCTCTACATGTTTCTCACATGATCCAGCCTTTTGGCATTCCTTTCATCACACCAACAAAATATATGATAGACGAACAGAAACAGCACAGTTAAGGTTAAAGACACAACATGACCTGCTAGGGAAGCATCTGCACCGAATAGGTGTGTTTGAAACCAATACCTGCAGATTGTGCGGAAATGGTGAACATGCCAGACAACATCTGTACCCTTGTGCCAGTCTGACAAATGAGCGTGATGCAATGCCTAATGGCATAAAGAAGGAGGAAAGGGAGGCTGGTCTCTACTGGTTGACTAGATCAAGCATGATGGCATCATAGGCCAAGAAAAAGAGAAGAATGTGTAAAACAAAAGGGCTCAACACAGATCCCCGAGGCACACCTGATGTGACCGGTAAATTTTCTGATTTTGTGCTGACTAGCATTCGAGATGTATTATTGGATCAGCGAAGTGAAGACTTCAATTTCACTGACCCCTCCAAAAAAATTAGCTCGGGTGTTTTTTTTCTTGTTCTTTTCCCCGTCTGTTTGTTCGTGCTCTACTGGCCAAACGGCATATTATGCGATCTTGATAAAAAATTGGAGGGAACCTTCGAAATCTCTGAACTTAGACTTGCCACGTTTTTTTGGTATAACCGAAAAAATATTTCTCATGAATATCGTACTTGACGATTTATTTTTATTTTTAATGCAATACTTTCGTGATATTTGGGCCGATTCTGACTAAACGGGTGGGGCTACAACGTTCATATTTCACATGGACATTAAGGTAATGGTGATGTAGTACGTTTTGAAAGAAAAAGTTGAAAAAGTTAGCCAGAATCCATAGAAATAAAGGTTTTAATATAAGTTTTTTGAGGTGTCTAATAATTAACAAACTGTACGTAACTATAGAAACTTGAAAACAATTGCCTACGATGCGTTCAAAAAGCAAATCTTCGGACCTCCAGATATTTTAGTGATAGTATGGCTCGTTGTTCTTGTTGTTAGCGTATCTGCTTCCAATGCAGAAGGTCCAGGGTTCGATTCCCGACAAAGTCAGAAGTTTTCTAACTTCTGATTTTGACTAAGTCCATCAGTTCGTGTCTTAGGGAGTTTGTAAACGGTGACTTTGGAGCCGTCCTAGCAACGAAGCACATAATAAATTCAGAGTTGTTCTGAATTGGCCTTGTTGATTCTGGCGTTGATCAGGGGGTGTTCGCACTGTCCATACCACTGATTGCTATATTTCCTATTAAAAATATCGATCTTTGGTTGGTTATCGCTCACTCGTCGATTGCGTCGGGGCCTACAGGGTAGGCTTAGTCGCTTTGATTTACTGTCCCCCACTGAAAATCAGTTATATAACTGAGTGGGTAGACTCTAAATACATTTTTTTTTAAATTTACATTCTATTAATTGGTATTACCATAGCAATTAATACTTCTTTATAAAAATTACCCTAATTTAACAAAAATGATTTTGCAATTGCGAGAAAAAGTAAAGAGATCCCACGCATACTAAAAACTTACCAAAATGCGCATCCATCAATGCGACTAGAAAAAGCGTTTGTGATATACATAATTGTAACAACTGAAAAAGGTTACTTCGGTACCCTATGACGTATTATCCAATCCCAACATTTCCCTCCAAGACCACACAAACTAATCTTGGGAGAGCAACAATGAATGGGCAATACAATCAAAAGCTTTGCTTAGGTCTAGAAATATCCCTGCAGTTAGATTACCTTTGTCTAAGGAGCCAGAAATTCCATTAGTAAATTTATATATTGCGGTTTCAGTTAATCTTTGAGTTCTAAAACCATGTTGCCTGTTTGATATAACATACTTTTCACAGGAAGCAACTATTCTCCTATAGGTATTTCAAAAACCTTAGAAAATACGGACAACAAAGATGTGTGTGGCTCATTAGCCTACCTGCTTCCAATGCAAAAGGTCCAGGGTTCGATTCCCGCTAAAGTTAAAAGTTTTTTAACTTCTGATTTGGACTTAAGTCCATCAGTTCTTGTCTTAGGAATTTGTAAACGGTGACTTTGGAGCCGTCCTAGCAACGCGGCACATAATAAATTTAAAGTTGTTCTGAATCGATCTTGTTGATTCTGGCGTTGATCCGCGGGTGTTCGCACTGTCCATACCACTGATTGGGATTGCTATATTTCCTATTACAAAAATATCGTTGTTTGGTTGGTTATCGCTCACTCGTCGATAGCGTCGAGGCCTGCAGGGTTGGCTTGATCGCTTCGGTTTACTACTGTCCCCCACTGAAAATCAGTTATGTTACAGAGTGGGTAGACTCTAAATATGTATTTATTTATTTATTTATTTATTTATTGGTCTTAAGTTTTTCGTGTCTTGTTGATCACCAGTTTTAAAAATTGAAACTACTTTCGCTTATTCTTAAGAGGATGGGATAGTCGCGAAATTAAAACCACGCAAAGTTAACAGTTTTTCGTGATATCTCGAACGATGCAAAATATCTAAAAACTGATTCTAGACTGAATTGTGGTTTTGTTAGAACAATATACAGTAATGCAAGAAATATGCATTGTATGTGATTATTGCAGTGGCGTAACTACCGCCTGGGGGCCCATAGTCTGAGGGGGCCTCACAGGGGCCCCAAGTATTTCCATCGATGTTCTATTCAAAGTGTTTTGCCATGTGAAAATTTTAATTACAATAAGTATCGGAAAATTTGTTATTGAAATTTATAATTGCAGATAACTATCTTAGTAGCACGATGGGACAAGAACGTTTGCAAGGCTTGATTGATCGATGAGTTGAAAACGAGGATGCTCAATGACTCAGAAAAAATGTAGATGATGTAGTCAACCGCGGTTTGCGAAAAATATAGCTAGACGAAAGACATTTTTTGTGACATAAAACAATTTGTTACGCCTTATTAAAAGTGGAAAGAACAAGAGCCCCCAGTGGTGTTATGGAGGGTATACGCGAATATATATTCAGATATAAATAAATATCCCTCGGTATACCTTAAACAAGTTCAGGGTATACTCTATGTACTGTGCATAATCATTTAGTACAAATTTGGGAAATCCCATGTCAAGTCGAAGAACATAATAGAATTTTGCAATCACAACATCACCAGTCACCACTGACAAAATTAGTGTTATTTAAAGAATGCCTAAAACTTGTTAAATTACTCCAAACGCGCTCTAAGAATCGAAAAATATCATGTTTACTTCACTCAGGAAAGATCTAGCTTTAACTCATGAATTATTTTTGAAACACACCCCTAGGGCCCCACATATTGTTTTGCCCGGGGGCACTTGATTTGAAGTTACGCCCATGGATTATTGTCAAGTTTCTATAGTTACTTGTTGATTATATGCATGTAAAAGGCTTATATTAAAACCTTTAAAATGATGCCTTCCAGCTATCTTTTCAACTTTTTCTTTCAAAAGGCAATACATCTCCATTACCTTAATGTCCATTTAAAATATAAACGTTGTAGCCCCACCCGTTTGGTCAAAATTGCTGAGCAATTGAAATTGACGAATTAGTATAGTAGCCACATCTTTAAAAGTGATTTTGAGCATGTTTCAATCTTTTATCACACAGAATGAATGATCATAACTCAATAAAATTTGGCATGTGTTTCCCCCCTATAATGACAGTTTTTAAGTTCATAGCACGTTTCATGACAGCTGGGGGACACCTCGAAAACACCCCACCTCTGCTTGCTGTATAAAGGTTTCTCGAGTGTGTAGCGCGTCGTAACTGGGACCTCGATTTGTAAAACCAACTGAAAATTACAAAATCCAACTTGACTAGGGATTGAACCCACGTCCCCTGCTTGCCTTGCGGACCACAAGAAGAGACCACTGAGCTAATAAGAGCTGGAGACCTGGGTTCAATCCCGGTCAAAGTGGATTTTGTGATTTCAGTTTGTTTTCCATACAGCTAATCGTACAATAAAATCTAACAGGGTAGAATAGACCTACTAAATTTTTCATATTGCTAATTGGCATTTCTATTATGGCTTCAAAGCTTATTATCTTTTTTCCATACTTCTCTTGAACAATGTGTCTTGCAACGAACAACGTCTTAACCTGTTGGGTTTCAGTTAAATGTTTAAATTTGTGTTAACTGTCAATGTTAGTTTGTGTTTCTATCACATATTTCCGCCCCCACTTGGAACAGGTGATGAATTCCATATTTTCAAGTTCATTGACCAGCCTTATAGCTACAAACACCAAATTCTGTTTGTAGCCCTTGCTTGATAATGCTTCCCTGGCTTTTATTTTTGAAACTAATTTTATTTTGTTTTGTTTCAGTTAATTGGGAACATCTTGCTGTGCAATTCATAAAACTGCGTTGATCGTCTCTCCATGCATCTCGCTCGGCACTTTGAACATCTCTGCTACCATACTTCACTTGCACCACTTCTACGTGTGGCATCCTACAACGCCACGATCTCTGTTCAAAACTACGAACAGCCTACCTTCGAAACAAATTTGGTGAGATGGCCATGTACTAATCCTTGCCACTTTGTAATTTCAAGGCCGTGGAGATAGTCTCTTTCTCTATGGCCATTTCTTAAGCTGTTCACATACATTGTGAAATAATTGTACAGCTGTACAATAAATATTGTCTAACCCATGCCGTTGTTGTGATAATTCATTTGTAGATAACACCTTCTTATTCCCATTGACTTTAGCATGGAACTTAACACCTAGTTCTCTTTTCCTTTCAGTGTTCAAGTTGCCTTGCAATCTTGGTGGAAAGAAACCAAGGTTGCCCAATAAGGCAATTTGGACATTGACCTACTTTTTTCCAAGGCCATTCTGGCCTTCATGACAACCATATTCTGCTAACCTTGCAAGGTTAGCAGTTGACCTAGTTTATGGACTTAGCCATTTTTTTCAAGGCCAAATTGGTTGACCTACTTTATGGACTTAGTATATTTTCCAATTGCTCTAATAATAATAAAATAATAATAATAATAATAATAATAATAATAAAAAACTAGTAAATAATAATAATTTCATTGGAAATATTAATTTATTATTCAATAAAATACAAATAAAACAAATTATTATGATAAACAAGCAAAAAAATGAGCAAAAAACACAAAAAGAGCAGCAAAAAAGCGCTTTTTATACTCCCTAAGTCTTTTTTGCGCTTCAGAGCTACCATCCCCCAAGTCGGAACTTTTCACTTAAACAGAGTGTTCTCCCCAGAGCAGAGACGGAATTGACTGCAAAATTTGATACGCGCCCATCAACCTATAAGTTGCTAATTCTTAAACGTGGACTGGTCCAAACAGGTTTGAACTAGACCATAAGTTCAAGAACTAACAACTTCAATAGGTAGTGTTCGCACAAATTCCACCGCCAGTCCCGTCTGTACAAGAGGACTCAACACTCTGTACAAGTGTGGCAAAAGCAGCAAAAGAGTGAGAATAGCCAACACCACTATGCAGGCCGATGCAGCCATGAGAACAAATACACTAGGTCTCCTCAGGGGGTTAAGTGGCTATCATTGCTCCTAGTTTTATTAAGTATTGAAAACCCTTAAGTACTTCTGTGCTTGTAAAATAAACAGTGCACTTCCTCAATTCTTTGGAAACTGCATTTATTTGTTTCATGTCTATCCCATTCAGATATACAAAATGATTTACAAAATAAACTAGGATTGCATTAAAATTAAATAAATAAATTTACATTTAATGTCTACCCACTCCCTCCCACTCAGTCTCATAACTTATTTTGAGCGGGGGGACAATAAACGTCAATTTGCTTTACCCAACATGCATTTCATAATATGAGCGATGTTATCAAGAAATTGAGAATGAGTTCAATGGTTTTCACAAAGGTTCTGAAGCTAAATTTGTTGGAAGTCCAAGAAAAAAACTGCACAATTATGGAGGCCTTCAACTAGAAAAGAACCCAAGCCAAGGAGATTTCTACCGGCTATTGCAGACTGGTGTTTTTTCATACACTGAGGTCAGGCCTGATATTGCAATTTACAAACCAGAAAGGGGGTATATTAACTGCAATTGAAGTTGAATAATGTGAACACACTAGGGATGCACAATGATAAAATAAAAAATATTGATAATCGAAAATGTGGCTGCATTATTGATCCATAATATCGAACGATGATTCCAGTAAAACAGTTCCTCAACTACCGGCGGACAGACGTGATCAAGACAATGTCTCAAAAGGTAAAATTTCATTATTTTTTAAATAAACAAATAGTACATTCATATTAAGAGTCTACCCACATAGTCTCAATTGATTTTTAGTGGGAGACTAAAAAGTCTCAGTGATAGCAAAGTATCAAATTATTATCATTCACCAAATTGAATGGCGATGATATGGCATAAGCACATGGAATCTGACAAGTTGTTTCAGAAAACATGTAATTCTAATTTTTTATAATATGGCCTAACTAACATTTTTGATAATAATTGTGTGCATCCCTAGAACAAACATACAAGGTCAAAAGAAAATACAAATTACGTTTGTTGCTGTGTGTAGCAGAGTTGATGAGTAATCTCCTAGCCTGGGTCTAATCCAAGTTGAAACTTATTATAGCCTGGTATCTGCCTCCAAATCCACCGCCCCCCCCCCCCCCCCCCCCCCCCCCAAGGCCAAGTAAGCACAGAAGAGTTTAAGAGTTGCCAATGAGCTCAATTATTGCTCTTGTTTTTAAGGCAGCAGACCCCTGACAACATTATGTTATGGGTTTTGTGAGAACTATAGCCAGCAAGAAAAAGATTGTAATGTTATGGTAAGGAAGTTTTTAATTAGACATTTAATTAATTAAACGCATAATCGAAGTACAAACTGTACCCATTATATTTGAATATTTTTTCTTGCATTATATAATTCAAACAAAACCACATTACTGTCAGCACAGTTTTTAGATTTTTGCACCATACTCGAGTAATCACTAAAAAACTGTAATTGCGGGGGTCTACCACTTTAAGAAGCCTGGTTCTTCTGGGTCACAATGTATGAGTTCTTATAACTGTCGGCCACAACAATAGGTCTGTTCATTTCTAGTACATAATTTATAAAGCAAACAAGGTTATCCATAATTTGGCTCATGGCTACAACAATATGGCTTACAGAATAATTGAATTTATTGAATTTTTGGTAAGGAATACAACAGAGTAAATTCTTTAAAGCAGTGTTGTCTGTATTCTGTAAGCATTGTATAATATTTGGCAACATTATTTGATGTTAAAATTCTACCATTTTATTGATTTGCCGTTTTCTAGGATACCCTCTATTTATTTCTGAATCTTCGTTGGCAATGGAAAACAAAACAAACTTGAAGTGACTTTAAATTAAAGTTATGTAGGGTGAAGCCCCTGTATAGTCAAGTCAACTTCCAAGTTTTACATACTTGACTGAAATTGACTTTTACTTTGTAAAAAATAATTTAGTAAGTTGGATTTAGGTGATAAGTTTAGACTTTTGCCAAAATGAGAGTAAAACAGGGCTCACTTAGTCCATTTTAAATTTAAATTAAAAATAAAAGTCATCTTTTTGTATTAATTCACGTCTATCTTCTTCTGAAATGCCCACATTTGGCCAACCATCCCATTATGTAAGGTCTGGGTCTAGCAGTAAAGAATGTTTCTAGTTCTCACAGCAAATTATACAAAGAATATGTTAGAGAATGAACTAGGTTCCGCGCTGAATTCATTTTCGGTACCTCCATATTATATTATATTTTAGAGTTTATTTAACATTTTTCCTATTCAGTAACAAAAATTGACAAACACTGCTTTGAAAGAATACATACTCTTTTTGAATTAAAATCTTCATCTTAAATTGGTATGTTTTTGGCAAAACTAAACAGGAAAATAACCTTCAACAGATGCTAGTGTAACTAATATTACAAAAATAATTTAGTCAAGGTCAGTAAATAAATGTGTACAAAGAGCCTACCCACTTCCTGATTTCAGTGTGGTCGTTATTACTGTGAAGATTTTTTGTGTGCTTTTTTGTTGGCTCCAAAGTCCCTTTTTACGTATTTGTGTACCCAAATATTATTATACAGTAAACAAGTCTTGGATAGCTGAAAGATTTGCTGGAATGAGGATTTGAACCTTGGTCATTTTGCATTGAAAAGTGGAAGAAGCCCAAAGCCCTATTCCAACAGGCGCAGAAGCAAGCATATACTTACGCATGTAGGCCCTACATATGTATTTTGTAAATTGACCGTTTTAACTAATTCATAGCGACAATCATGATTACTATGTCAGCAATCTTCAAAAATACAGTTTTCTTTGTTTGATCTCTATATTTTTTATCAATGATTTTATTTTTGATATTTTGTCTTTTGAAATTATTATTCATTTGTAAAGAAGTTATGTAGGCCTACTTATTATACGGATCAACAATTTCAACGCAACAACTGCAACAACTCATACTTTGGGTACCAGTGAGTAGTTTTTTGTAATAAAATATTCTACTTTTTGACAAAACTGTCAAACTATCAAAACTTGATAAACGATATACAAAACGTACCTATCACGTACTTGTTGATTAATAATATTTTTGATTAATTCTTCTAATCTAATTCTAATTTAATTCTAATTAATAATAACTACTCGACTCGACTCTTCTCTGTGTCACACTTTATATAATAGTTTGCCAAAAACAAAACCTGTTTCATTATTGCTGTAGCCATATTATATTGAACAGACCTATTGTTGATTACAAGTATGTCAGTGGTACATGATACATAATCAAGAGAGCTGCCTTAGAGATCACTGCATACAACCAGGGCCACTTGCAAATCACGGCGTCAGGAAATCTAGGATTATAGTAACCAGGAAATGGTTTGAGAGCCAGACTATGATTTGCAATTGACCATGATAATGGATTTAATGCCATCACCTTGGGATTATATGAGAGATTTAAAACTATTGACATAAATAGCAATCTAGTCCTCCTAGGCCTATACCCTAAGCTTTTGTAGGGACTTTCAACGCTACTTTGAAATAATGACGGCATACTGTGACTGTGATGATTTTACATAAAACCATACAACACAGCAAAGAATATGCACATGCCTTTTTTGCTTAGCATGCCTATTTGTTAAACAAAATTGATATAAAAGTTTCCTGACAATTGACTTAAACCGATGGCACCATCAATGACCAACATGTTAATTGTACATGCACATTCATGTATTCACATTCAACAAGCAGATTGTTTGAGATAATAATTAACGTGCATACCAATTTATGTTTATTAAGCACACTAGAAACAAAATGTGTATAATTGTCTTGAACAAGTTAGATAGTAACCAGGAAAAACCTAGTGGTTTGTAACTTTGTATTGAATATTTATGTACCTAATACTGGTTGGTTGGAATACGTTATTTACTATTTACTGGTTGATTGGCAATACCAAACTATGACGACGTGACTTTGACATTGACGTTGTGTATTTTAAAAATGAAAATCTTATCTAACAACAATTAAGTATCTAGAAAAACGTATTAATAAAGTAGCTGTTAATTTAGTGTAGCGATAAAAACTGAGTATTACCCATTATTACCCCTGGATCTTTCACTAAGCTAAATATGTAAAATATATTCCGTAGGGGACGAACTGTCTCAACAGTGGTACGAAATCTCAACAAAAGTCTTTGAAAGAAACTGTAAAGTTTAGGCCCTACACACATGATGCTGTTTATGTCAAAAGTTTCATGCAATGTCACTCACAAGTTCATGGATAGATTACAAAATTAAGGAGCTAAAATTTTATATCTAGACTTGTTCAGTTCCTCAACTAGATACGACGATAAAATGAAAACACTCTATAGCATTGAGTCGGCCATTCTACCCACTTGGGCAGATCTTTTAACACCTATATGACCAGAGTTAACACTGGTGAAATGTAAAAATTATATTGATTGATAACAATGAAGTTATGAACAATGTGAAGCAAAAGCAATTCTCTTCAAATTGGAACAGCTTTAACCTTTAATAGCCATGCACAGTAATTTCATTTCCTAATCAACTGTACCAAGTCACAACTGAAGACCCAACCAGTCTCAAGTACTGATAAATGGAAATCTATTGTCGCGTTTTTGTGATCCATCCAATAACGTGGAAATAGAAGGCTATGGGTGGTATCGACAAAACAACATGGAAAAAAGACTAGCAATCGAGTAACAACTACAGGTTGTCTAACCCTCTAGACTAGTGAGTCATTTCTAAAGTTACAGCCACAAGCTTTGTGTGTGGGTGTATTGTGCACCGATGGTATGCATGAGAAAGGAAAGGACAGAGACAGTTCAGAAATAAATAGTTGAAACAGAACACCGATATGTGTGAAACAACTACAACAAAAATATGAAAATCACCATTTTACACACAGCAATTTTAAAACTTCTAAAATGTACTAGTAAGTGTGACTTAAGGTCCCCTTTTTCAGAGCACATCACATAATATGTAGCAACAGCAGATGCTCCCCTATAATATGGGACTAGGTAACTTTAAATTAGCTAACAGTAACTTTAGGTTAACGGCAGACATCATCAGCAGATGAAAAGTTGTGTATTAGTTAATAGTTATTATTTCCCACTTATGACCTTGATATTAATTCATGGTAGGAGAGAGAGAGAGAGAGAGAGAGGAGAGAGCTGGTGTTGCGACAAGAGAATGATGAAGATGAGGTGTCGAGCTTCGAAGGCTGGTGGTGATTCTGTGATGCCCAAGATCAATACAATAGTGGAAAAACCCTTTTACTCAACTGAATGATTTAGAGATAAGTGTATTAGGATTGCCGTTCAATATAAATTTGAAAATCGATAATCGTGCATTTACGTTTAAATCTCGTATTCTTTGACCTATTCTCGATTCTTTTTATTTCCATGTTGTTTTACTGGGGACAAGGAGTCTCAATAAGAGCAGCTAAGATTAAGTATCATTTACCGTACTAACATACTACACACACACCACTACAGTACCAGGGGACAGTAGGGTTCACTACACAGTTCACTCTAGCTAGAGTAGGCTCAGGATGACAAGCATAGCAACACATTGAACTTGTTGCCATTAAGTTGAAGGGGTGCCAAAGCCTGTATTTTGTGACTTACCCATGATACACACACACACACTACCTAGCCCTAGTGTGACAGATATTAACAATAATAGAGGTCAAGGATTGTTCCCCGAGAAACAATATCGTCCATTTTAGACTCTGTGTTCAATAATCTTAGACAATACAATACTATACACAAATAGGAATGCAGCAATTATCATTAAGTACATAAAATCAATTAACTATAAACCAACCCGACTAAATAAATCAAATCGTGATGATATTGACCGTACAATGATATTTGATGATAAGGCCTCAACGACAATTTTCGGAATTTTGGCTGTCCTAACTTTAAATCCGCCAAAGATAAGTAAACACACAACTCTCATAATCACATTATTTTAACAAAAAAAAAACATTATTTTATCGGTGTTAACGGCCTTGCCGAGTTAAATACTCCCGTTCCCGATCGATGACCGATGTGAAGCAACATCGGACGTGGTCAATACTGAGATGGGTGACCACTTGTTTTACCACGTGCTGTTGGCAAAGGGGTTGGTGCAGATATCTAAAGTGTGCCCCGATAGAAAACGATCCTTGCAACCTTGCAATTAGCCGCTTGCGGAGAACAATGTGAATAACAAGTTTCTGGTGTTGGTAACAAAAAGTATTGGTTATCCCCGCTGCATAAACTTAGGATGTTAAGTCCTAATAACATTTGTGAATAAGTAGCCTATCTGTGATTGAATACACTGCCATACTTTTGTGTCCACATGAAATTGATTGACAAGAGTATAAAACTCAAGATTGAAATGATGATTGATTTCAATGATTTGTATCTCATGTAGTTATTATTATGTGTGTACATCAGTGGCGCACCCAGGATTTCATCCAGGGGGGGGGCTGACCAATCCTGGTCAGCATAGGCGTGTGCAGAGATTTTACAATGGGGGGGGGGGGCCACAGGTATGGGCGTACGCAGGAATTTTGGCAGAGGTGGGCAAAATTGATAACTTGTTCTTTCGTTAAGCAAGCACAGGGGGTTTGGAGGGCAGGGCCCTCCCCAACACCAGCGCCGCAGGCGAAAATTTTGAAAATCAGGTTTTTAAAATGTATTTGGTAGGTTTTAGAAAAAAGTAGTGGGCTAAATACAATACCAAAATTTTGTTATTTTTGTGCAGTCGATACTCGAAACCAGAAAACCACCAAAAGAAATCTTACAGGAAACCTTCAAAATATTTGTCTGGCACTTTTTATTTTAGTTTCAACTGATGGATTTAAATACTGAAATTTTATTTCATGTCCTTTGTCCAGGAGCACCCCGTTTTCCGGGCGCTCTTGGCCACAAGATTGCCATACCCACGGGGGAATGGTGGCAGCGGAGTAGGGATGGGGGGCTGGGGCGTAGTCCCAGCCTCCGTAGGCGACATTTTTTTGGGGTAAACTTTTTTGGGGGAGGGCTTAAAACGTGTTTGAGAGTAAGAATAGCTATTATTTACACTTAATAGCTTATGGCATTTTTGTTATACAACTTATCTAAAAGTGAGATGATGACAGAAAAAAGGTAGGTAGGCCTAAAGGATTCGGAAAACTAAGTAGGGCCTAGACAGTGGCGTCGGAACAGGGGGGGCAAGGGGGGCATTGCCCCCCCCTAACTTTCATGCCATGGGGGCATAGGGGGGCAGATTTTAGAGTTGAAAAATCAAGATTTCTACTCTACTTTTTGGGAAAGCAACATCGGATGATCTGTCAACAATTCATTTCCACGAAGAAACAACCCAACAATAGCAGGAATGTTATTTTGGCTGACGTACCCCATGCCGACTATCTTTATAACCAGCCACCAGTCTTGTATTGTGTGTTTGTCACTCACTTCAGTGAGAGTGGACACGTGACTCAGACTCACGTCTAATCCAAACATCCCTTTGAATGATTTGCTAGAGTTATTGGCAGACGCAAGTTGGGATTTGGTTCCCTCGTGTCGCATCGTTATGCGTAAAGTCATCTTTGGAGTGGTGTAGTGATTGTAGCGAAGTGGCAAGTGGGAAGATTATTCCTCTTATAATATAAGTAGTGTAGTCTGAAGTGTAAGTGTGTGTAGTGTTTGTCACTGTTTCGTGTTTAATGGTGTTAAAGATTAAATTGATATCGTAATTTTAAAGATGAAACGTACTAAACAGCCATCTGTTAGTATTTTTTTTTTTAAAAAGAAGAGGGTAAATCATTAAACAAATATGTTTGCCTGTATGCTTTGTCATTACATACAAAATTAGGTTTTAATTTATTAAAATGGGCCACTTCACGTTCATTTTTTGAGTTTTTAGATCGCAGATAGCTGATGTAAAACATCGTTTACAGAGTCCGGGTGCAGTTAAAACATACGAAATAACTGTAGTATAGTGAAAAGGGCCTCCGGCGGCTGGGGCTTTGCCCCAGACCCCAGCTGCACCAGGTTTGCCCCCCCCAACTTTCAAAACGTTCCGACGCGCCTGGGCCTAGACATTTTTCAATTTTTTTCAATTTAGTATAAATTATTAAACGTGATCAGTTATTTTGATAACATTTCAAGGCCTAATGGGGGAGCCAAGGTCCCCTTCTGCCCCCTCCCCCCTGTGCACGCCTATGCTGGTCAGCCCCCCAAAATTATTCTAGCAAATCCAATTCTTCGGAATCGGAAATGCACTATTTAAAAGTGGCAGCGCTGCTGATTAGGGGTGCCGGGTGAAACTTAGGTTGGGTCTAAAAAGTTGCCACTAGGTGACTAGAGCGTGTGGCGGTCATAAGAAACAAAGCGCAGCTGTAAAATGGAAAAAATACCGCAAACTGACCACAGCGCTAAACTCAAGATGCAACAAGGTGTTTTGATTTCTTTCTTTCTTTTATTTATTTGTTTCAATGTTATTTTCATCAAAATGTATCATTCATAAGATATATTAAAAGTGAAAAGCTTTAAATATAAATTAAATGATGGTGCTTGTGAGGGGTTCTGGGGGGGGGGCTTTAGCCCCAAAGCCCCCCCCTTGAGTGCGCCACTGGTGTACATATAAAAGAAATTTAAGATTCACCTTTTTTAAACCCTCGGTTTTGAACGGAGCACCAGTGCTGGGTATTTTGAGCAAAAAAGTCAATTTCTCTCACTTCTTTCGACCTTACCGAACACTTCGAGTGATCCATTACTTATTTCATTTACAACATCTACTGATTTTGGCGACGCAGCTGATGTATTAAATAGGGATGTCAGAAAGCGTGTATTTCACTAAACGTTTACACCCTGTTCACAAAAACGTGTACACGTTTACATTACTAATCGACTATGTACAAAAAAACTTTTCATGAATCGTAGGTTTGAAGGAATTCCTAGCTGCTCAAAATGGTTTTTTTCCGATCGCGAGCTATGACACAGCTTCCAGAAAAAACACGGCGTCATAAAACCCCTCCCTCCCTTGTGCGCAGCGGTAGCTGTGATTGTAGTGGTCGCGTAAACAATGCTGTGGTACCCTCTCGTCTTCAGCATTGTCTTTGTGAAGTTTGATGTCTGCCAATGTTTTAATAGTTTAACTATTTTTCCCCGTTCATATACAGCTTTATTCTAGGGTCCGATAATTATTATTACGTGACAACATGAAGGCCTAATGAGCGTGAGATTGTTGAATGATCTGGTACAGAATTCGGCGCGGATTGAGAGGTGGTGAAGGGGGGGGCATAGAGATAGCGGCAAACAAGGCTTGACCTTGAACGAACTACATATACGTTATCTAGAGGCATGAAAATTTAGTATTTTGGGTTATTGATGCTAAATCAGCGAGTATAAATTCTTAAAAACGCTACAAAATGCTAAATTTACTGAAAATAAGGTTTACCTATACCAATTGAGAATTGGTTTAGCATTGTATTCTAACGTTTTAAGTGACTACATTGAATTGAAATGTTCCTATAAAGCATAATTTGAATTCTTTCCCCATTAAAAATACAAGAAACTCCCCACATTTGAGGTTTTGGTGGAAAGAAGAAAATTAATGCTACAAAATGCTAAATTTGGAAAAATTAATGCTAAATATTCAGAATATGAATGCTATTTTTTCATACCTCTAACGATATCGGTTGCGCTCGAGACAAAACAGATTCCAATGCGCCGCATTTCGTAATCGGAGAGCAGATAAGCAGAGCCCGGTCGTAATGACGTAGGACTGTAGGCCTACAAGTTTGCGATGACTCAAAGCTGCCGATGTGAAGACGGGAAGGGTGTTGAAATTGGAGACTAGACTACTCGCGCATATGAATGAAACAATGATTGTAAATTGGTTCATGAGAAAATACAGTTCGGCTGGTCGCACACAGGATATAAACAGCATAAAATAAATATCGTTTACTGATCATTGATCAAGGATATTTAATAAACCTTTACACGTACTATCCCTAATTTAAAGTGACTGCCACTCTTCTCTTGCCGCCCCCACCCCCCTCCATGTAGCAAGCTTAGTGTGACTGTGAGATAACATATTATAATGGGATGGCTCCAGTAAAGTAGGTAGGCCTACCCAAAAAGAAAACAAAGATAACACTTGAGAGGTCCCACGGGACGACGGCTAACATCAATAGAAATGAACACTGTGCTAAGTTTTAAACTACGACGATAACACGGCGGAATATCGATTCATCACAATATTCAGTGCAAAATAATATTGTACGACTATCACGATATGACGTTTCTTATCGTATCATATTGATATATGGTTATCGTTCGCACCACTAGTAGGGCTACTTAAAATACTTGATTTTGAATTTTTTTAAATCATTTTTTTTTTACGTATTTTCTCAATTCACACCACAATGATTTGATTTCAGAACAATTAAATTTATCTGTCAATTTTAAAATCAAATGATAGGCCTATCAATTTTTGTTTTTAAATCGGCCCGCATTCCTAACATTTAAGTTATTTTCAGTTTTCACTTGACCTATCCGTCCTAAATACACAAATTTATTTAAATATTATGGTTGAAAGGTTTTTATTTATTTAATGTGATGTAAAAGGTAAAGTTTTAGTTACTGTGTACTCAAAACGATAAGTGAACGACATGGAATATTTTGAAACATAAATAATTGAAATTGGTAAGCTAAAACTTTAGCTATACAACATTAAGTAGTTTGTTTTGGTAGCCTCAGCAAGCAAGGCAAAGCAAAATTCATTTTCACTATGGCTGCCTCTATTATAGCGCTCACGTTAGAAAATGGTTTCGACGCAATACATTTATAAATTCAAGCAGAATTTGCTAATTACACCGTAAACTTCTACAACTGCTTTTTGGGTATAACGTGGGAACAATTTGTAAATGACATTTAATAATATTCAAAAACATAACAAATTAAATGCTGAAAGAAGACTCTAAAGTAACTTTGTATCTAACGAAAATAACTCATTTTTCATTCAAAAGAAGGCAAGAAATATTGAGAAAGGCAATAAGAACATTGACTTATTATCTACACCAAATCCATTGTGTCCGCCTTGCAGGGACTTGCCAGTAAAAAAAGATATACTACTACTATGCACACCACTGAATGAGCCTAGCCCTGGGGCTTGGCCAAGTCACTCAGGTAAGCCTACACCATGTTGTAGTGTCCTACAATCTTGCAATAATGCATGTTGTGAGTATCTTGTCGCAAATGCAAGTGGAACCCACTAATTACTGCCAAGACCCATCCGTGATGAGATTCAAACCCTAGTCAAAACTCTATTGACACTGGCGGACAGCCTGAGCCTAAAAGTTACGGCTACAGAATACACAGACCCAACGACCAATCGACAACTTGACAACAACCACACGAGCGACACCAGTAGGCCTACTGATCCACCAATTCAGTGCCTAAGCCAATTGGAACGTGCCCTGGCCTACTCAGGGATAGGTCTACTCCTGCAGTTGAACCAGAGTGGAGCAGTGTGCTACATAGCTCTAGGCCGAGCCCAAGGTATGGTACTTCCAAACTCTCAGTAAAGACAACTCAAGCTGAATTTAAACTACTCCCCTCCCACAAACAGAAGGAACAATACATATCTAAAGCAAGCCTGAATCATTCCCCCAGGCCTTGGCCTACGACATTTCTCCCAAAACACAAGTCAGGAACCGAAACTCAGCAACGCAGCTTTGAATCAATTAACCCCTTCAAACCACTTTCCGATCTTTACGAGTTCCCTGCTCTTTTTACAG
This sequence comes from Sweltsa coloradensis, assembly GCA_024449915.1. Classification (NCBI taxonomy): domain Eukaryota; kingdom Metazoa; phylum Arthropoda; class Insecta; order Plecoptera; family Chloroperlidae; genus Sweltsa; species Sweltsa coloradensis. Next base: position 137,502 of record JAMZAV010003474.1, read on the forward strand.
CACAACAGACCAAAACAACATAAAAAATATAAACATCAACCATACCCTACCATACTTCTGAATAGGCATAGTTCTGAACACAGGCCGAAACTTGACTCACGCAGTAACTCCAGAATGTTGACGTCTGATCCTTCACTAAAAATAAACTTTGGCCATGGATCTAAAGTCATTGCCGACTCTATGTTCAATGGGTGTCTCTACTTAAAAGAAAGTAAAAATTATGACTTGGTCACTTACCCAGGATCACAGCCAAATCAACATGAAAAAAAACTCAAAGAGGGTAAGCCAAACACATCAGTACACGCTGTAATCATACACAATGGGACAAATTCTTTAGACTCCATGACATCTCAAAAGTAGGGATGGGCAAACGTTCGAAATTCCGAACTCGAACCTTCGTTTTTGTGATTTATCGTTCGAGTTCGAAATTTGAAGTTCGAGTTTGTGATTTATCAAAATTACGAACTTGCTCCGAACTTTTAAACTTGCCGCTGTCGCGCGCGAGAAAATCCTCTAATGGTGAGGCAGTACTATTCATTCGACTATCGATTTCCTGCGATATTTTCGATAATTGAAATGGAAGCAGCTCTCCACCAATTGCGTACCTTCTTATGTTCGACTAATCGATTTGCAGCAATAATGCGATACATCATGAATGTATCCACCAATGAGAAAGCTGCTAATATAAAACGCCAAGACGAGACGCTGTGACATTTACGACGATATTTACGATGTTTTATAGAGTAGCAAGTATTATTTGGAATCACTGAACAATGATTAAAGACCGATTAACCACGTTTATATGCAATTATGTTAACAAATAAATTTCTCGAAGGCAAGTTTTAACCACATTTGCATCAGCTTACACACCTTAATACGATGTCGATATGCTACATAACCTCAAAATAGACCGTCATTTTACGTTTGTTATTCAAAGCAGAGTCGATAAAGAAGTTTCCCCGTTGGGGAGGTCCTCCAACTCCCTATACAGCCCTGGGTTAAATAAAAAGTTGGTTTTTGGCGTTTGGAATCTAACGTTCCGCGCGACTCTGTGTAACGATTGATGGAACTACTTCAATAAAACTACGTCACTTTTCTACTAGTAGTTAACAGTCGATGATGACAAATGGCGGAAACGTCAAAATATTAAATGCGATCGAATTTTGGCGAATGTTTTCGCATAAAGCAAACTCTCTTTATTAATGAGGATATTTCTGATGGAGTAGACCTAAGCTTAGGACCTAGGCCGACAGTATGTATTGTTCAAGATTTCGATTTGAGTGCCTAGGGCGTACTTACGTCTGAAAACTGTATTGTGGCCTTGGGCCTAGGCTACACTTACGTCCGTAAGGCCTAAACAACACATACTGTATCTCAATTAATTTCGCACGACAATGTCAGTGACGCCTGCGCAACACTTTATAGTACAATAATAAATCAAAAGTAAATCGTTTTAAAAGGCTAGGGCCCTGGGCTAATATGATTGAAATAAAATTAAAGTTTGACGTTTCGTCTGTTGTTTTGTTAATTGCATTGTCACTGCATATCGATAATCTACTGACTGTATTTGCGTGCAGTGCTTTTATAAGTTTCACATTTGAGCCGCCCACAGCACGCAGGACGTTAGATTCCGTTTTGACTTGGAAGTCAGGGGACCTCCCCAACGGGGAAACTTCTTCATCGACTCTGTTCAAAGTTAGATAACAATAACATGCCCATGTTCTAGGCCTAATAAAATTTAATAGTTGCGGTATTTAGACGAGAACTGGCCGCGATTTCACAACAATCTTTGTTAGGTTAGGTTTATGGACTAGGCCTAGACCTAGGCTAGGTACCATAGGGCATATTTTAGGCTAAGGGCTAAGGTTAGGCTAGGGCTAGGCCAAGTATGGAAAAGCCTAGCCTAGGTTAGCAAAATAGAAGATAATAGGTGTCTAAACATGTTTTATAAGCTCTTATCTAAACCAAGACTTTGGAATTTGGCAGTGCCATAAGGGCTAGGCCTAGGCTAGTCAATCCTATCGATGAAGGTCGATGAAATAGATCTCGATAGTAGGGGGATATAGCCTTAGCCTAGACATTAAAGTATGCACAATTGAAATTCCTACCTCTCTGTTTTTGGTTTTAAGCAGATTTTTTAAAGTTCGGTTCGAGTTCGAAGTTCAAAACTTTTTTTTACAGAAGTTCGAGTTCGGTTCGAAACTTAAAAAACCAAGGTTCACCCATCCCTACTCAACAGCTAGCAGATGTCAAGAGACTGATACAGACGGCTAAGGTGATGTACCCCTCCGCCATGATAGCATATTCTAGCATATTATACCGTGTGGACATTGTTGATGAGACTGTAAACTCCGTCAACGAGAAGATCAAACAAGCTTGCTGTAAGTCTCTAAATTCTGTGTACATAAGAGTCCAATAAATGGATGTCTAAAGCCGACTTGTCCAAAGGAGGCCTACACCCCAACAAAAAAGGCAATCTTCAACTCCACAAAATGTTGCTGGAAGTTTGCTGTACAATGGATTGGATCCCGTATCCGACTATACCTATCTCTTCATCCCTGAAAGCAGCAGAACCTAAGAACTTCAGCGCCATTAATGATCCTATCAAGCACTTCTCAACATCCTCAGTCCACCAACCAGGACTTTGCCCAGACATAGTTGGTGCCATCAATGCTAAAGCAACTGCTAATAACAAAACGTTGGGCCTACACCAAGCTCCCGAGCAGCTGAAGCAGCTTCAGCCAACCTTCACAACCACTACTAATACCCCTTTTAATGAGACATGGAACTGCTCCATGGAAACTCATGACAATCGTCTTAACTCTCCATGTCTTATTCCACATAAGAAGAACACCCTGCCTATTCCCAATTTTCGTACACACTCTGGCCCTCTACCGCAGACAAGCTATACTAACCAGCTGGTTTTCAAGCACCCCTCAATAAACTCTACCTCATTCCCTTTATCTTGGCATGACATTTCTTTAAACCAGTCATCCTGCATACTGAATGTCTAGGTGACCTATTCGAATCAGACAACTCCATACCATTGGTACACTGTGTGGCTTCTGATCTCAAAATGCAACAAGGAATTGCAAACAGTTTTAGAAAAAGATTTGGGAATATCCCCTACCTTCTGGAACAACACAAAGGCATAAGCAAACTGGCCACTCTATACCACAGCTCCAGGATGGTTTTCTACCTGATAACGAAAGCTAAATCTCACGACATACCATACCTTGAAGACATAATAACATCCCTGAAAAATCTAAAAAACTATTGTACATTCTACAATATATACCATCTAGTAATGCCTCGAATCTGCTGTGGTATCGACAGACAGGATTGGCCCATAATCAAATCAATTCTGGAGTCAATCTTCAAAAACGCTAAGATCCAGATTAAGGTCTACAGGCTAGCAACCATAAGGTCAACTACTACAGATGCCGTGGCCTACTCCATCCAGAAGGGTCCCAGAAAATCCAAGTTGGAAACCTTCGCCAACCCCGACGTGGAATCCCCTAGGGAACCCAAGGCTACAAGCTTATCCCCGTCGCAACTCATGATCCCAGCAACTGACCAATGCAAGACCATGGAAGATATGTCCCAAGCAGTGACCGCAACTACGCCTTTTTTTAAGTTCACTGCTCCCAGTTTTAACCTTTGCAATTCTCTTGATAAAGTGACACCAGCAGAGACTACTATTGTGCCTGTACCCTCGTTGCAGTCTATACGAACCCAGTACCCAGCCGACGCGAGACCCTTGAAGGCTTATCCCAGCAAGAGACATCTTTCAGTGGTGTTGGCTGTCGATCCTGAGTGCCACCATATTGAAGCTAGTCGACCTGAAGAAGATCTATCTGAGGAAGATATGCCACCTGCTATGGCCTATCATTCTGAAGATGACGATGACTTTCCAGGTTTAACACCCCAGACCAAGACAACTCATCGACAGGGTTATCTATCATCAATCATTCTGAAGATGACGATGACTTTCCAGGTTTGAACACCCCAGACCATGACAACTCATCGACAGGGTCGCAGACATCTGGAGATGACTTCACAGCGCCCCTCATTACTTTTCCTTCACAGCTGGCAAACCTCTCTACCCCTCCTGACTTTGGTTCTACTCAAGTGCTCCCACTTACCCGCTTTTCCCGTGATCCTATCATGACCCACTCGAAACGACCTAGCTCGTCAATTGCATTACCTGCTCCTAACGACCCTAAACTATAAAATTTTCTTCTTGACCCTCTACCGGCATTCCCTCCCTAGTATCTAAAATCTCTAACTTGTCCCCTCATCCTCCAATCACCAACCTCAAAATTTCTTTCTTAAATATCCGCTCTATTCGCAACAAAATTGAAGAATTAGAACTTGTAACCAACAAACTATCCCCTGATATTCTATGCTTGTCTGAACACTGGCTCACGCCCAGTGAAATCAACTCCTTTTGCATTGCCAATTACTCCAATACTGACATTTTCTATCGCAAACTATTATCCCATAGTGGAGTAGCCATACTTTCCAAGCTCCAATTAAAACGTATCTCACATTCCTGAAATTAGTGACTTCTGTCTCGAAAAATCCTTTGAATGTGCAGGTGGGTATTGGCTTCTCCATGACCTCCAAATTATTGTTCTATCTCTCTACAGGTCTCCCACGGGAGATATTCAAACATTCCTATCAAGGCTTGAAAATGTACTAATCTTATCAACCAAGATACACCTAATAGCAGAAATAGTCATTGGTGGTGACCTCAACATTGATCTTCTTACACCCTCTACCTCATGCACTAAACTTCTTGATCTTGTCCATTCCTTTAACATCTATGAAACCATTGCCTCCCCAACTAGAGTGACCAGTACTAGCAGTTCCCTAATCGACAACATCTTTACCTCGGTAGATGCCTCTCACTTCACAGTGAGCTCCTTTGACCCAGGTCTCTCCGATCACCACCTACTCACTCTTTCACTTGCTTTTCCACCAATCAATGAAAAATTTAAGGTTCTGAAACGAGTCTTCAACCGCAAGAACACAGACTATTTCCTTTCCCTTCTCAGCCGCAAAGAATGGCCATCATTAGGCTCACCTGTTGATGCCGATGAACTGTTCTCCTCATTACTATCAGCCTTTCTACACCACTTCAATATAGCTTTCCCTCTGATAAGTCACTCCACCTCGAGAGCCCAAACTAGCCCTTGGATAACATCAGAGCTCCGCCTGGAAGCCAAGGAACTACGCACACTTCATCGTAACTTAAAGCTTTCAGCTAAAAACCAAAATCTTAAACAACAATATTTAAACCTAAAAAATCCCATGCAAAGAATATCCAACAAGCTAAACTCCATCATAATGACAGAAAAATTTCCTCCTCGAAAACATACCCAAAGCAACGTGGTCCTTGGTCAAATCTCTGACTGCAGCTCCCGTCCCCAAAGCAAACATTCCCATTATGATCAATGGTAGGCCCATCTCTGACCCCACCTCCCAAGGCAATCTCTTCAATGACTTTTTCTTACATTCCTGCTCTACAGGTCAGACTGGCTCTACCCATCATAACCCCCCCCCAGTACCCCAGGTCCTACTGATCTCAAAACTCAATGTGAACAAACAATATTTCTTTACCCTACTACACACTTTGAAGTAACTCAAATTGCAAGGAAATTAGGATCTAAACACTCAAGTGGTCTGGATGAGATACCGGGATCCCTTCTTGCTAAATGTATGCATTTAATCTCAATTCCCCTAGCCTTTTTAATATACAAATCCCTTTACAGGTCCCCTTGCCTTCACACTCTTCACTAATGACCTGCTCAACTTCCTAGATGAGGACACACTTACTCAATATGCAGATGACTGGAGTCAACTCCTAACAGGTCCAAAAAACTCAATTGCTGCAATGCCCCCATTAGTAAACAATCAAGCTTCCCAAATGTCTGTATATTGCCATAGCAACCTCTTAACCATATCACTAGCAAAGACTACCTACCCTACCTTTCTTTCCACTCCCCCCTCAACATCCCCAAATCTAGTCCCCTAATCTGGCTAGATGGAAAAAGCATCACTAGAACCAACTCCACTAAATTGCTAGGATTATACATGTCCGAAACTTTAGATTGGTCTATCCACATTTAAACCATGAGCCTCTAAAATTCAAGTGGTTGTTTCATTAAGGAAGCTCAAACAGCTAGTTTATCCCCACATACTTAAATGGTTTACTTTGCTCATGTTCACTCATTCAATCTATGGCCTACTTTTCTGGGGTCATCCCCCCATGCAATCAGAATATTCACCCTCCAAAAGAGAGCAATTCGCATTATGGCTGGCGTTTTCAGGAGGATACTTGTAGAGAGCTTTTCAAGGGACTAGGAATACCTACTCTGGCCTGCTCTCTTATTCAAGCTACAGCGATATTTTTTCGTTCCTACCCTTATCTTTTCCTTCTAAACACCTCTGTCCACTCCCATTTTACAAGTGCAAATCTACAAATTCACATTCCCAACCATAAACTAACCCTATTCTCAAAAGGTCCACAATATTTAGCTTAAACTCTATATAACAAGCTACCAAACAATACAGAACCTGTCCCTCCATTTCAACTTTTAGTCCAGCATGAAATCATTTTTAAAATCCAGAAGTTTCTACTCACTCAATGAATATCTCTCTGCATGAAATGTAATGTAACGATAAATAGAAATACCTACCTATCTATTCGCGGTTTAAACCTAACCAGGTAGCAGCACGGTCGTATGCCAACATGGCCGTCCGAAGGCAGATAAAAACACGGGCTGCATAGGGAGCAAGTGTGTTTTTCATGCTTTAAAACATAATATTTCATTGTAAGCGTCAGTTCTGGAAGTATTTCTACTTTCCAGTACTTGAGTACGATGGGGTAGGACAATCACTATATTATTTTGTAACCCTCAGCTGCAAAATAACTAGCAAAATAAGGAATTTTATCTCGTAATTTGGAGACGTGTATTTTCAGTAATTTTAACTTGATGGCAATACCGCAAATTTCTTATGATTATTGGTCTTTACTTAGGCCTATATGATAAATATTATATCACAAATTATATATTCTCTCCCCCCCCCCCCCTCGCCCCAGTTAGCAGTTGCAGTTGCAGTTGCAGTTGGTACAAATCTCTTGGCATATGAGAATAAAAAATCAAGGTAGGATAGTTTACAGTCAATGCGCTGCACAAATTTAAAAACTATAATTATGGACATATATTATTAATAATAAATAATAATTACAAAAATTCCATATTATATCTATACCAATTATCAATTACACCATTAATGAGACTTGCATAATATATACTATGGTTTACAGTATCTTTGGGTTTAGAATGTTTAGAATGGGTTTAGAAGCTCTTAGCCCGATTTGGCCCTATACCGCCTACAGCACATCATTGTAACAAATTAATTACCATTATGGTTTATCGTTTATCGGTTGGTGGTATCCATGAAACTGATGAAAGTTGTGAAAAATGTGTCTCAAGGAATAGGAATAGAACCGACGATAGAACTCCCATCTAACCCACAGTATTGCACGGAATAATATACACATTCAGACTTTTTGTTTCTTTACGCATTACAAAAATGTGTATTACTAATTTTATGACCTTTCTTGCTTGCTAAATAATAAACATGATCGAGTAAATTCTTTCTGGAGTTGACCGTGACGCTACAATATTGCATTGCCGCCCAGTATCTGCCTTGGAGCAGTTCTCCACTTGACCACCAGATGTCAGCCACTTTGCTTTTAAACGCGAATTCATCAATCAATTACTAGGAAAACGCCAAAGTCGTTGTTGGACGAGTGAGTATCACAATTACATTTGAAGCTGTAGTATGCATGCATGCATGCAGCTCTGACTCATCAAGTCGAGATTTGTCTAGCTGCTACTGCTGAATTCTCGATATCGCTATGCTCGTGGACGCAGGCGACTCCAAAACAATGAAAACATATCACATCGCCAACTCCAAAGTATTGAAGCTACAAATATTCCAAAATATGAGTTAGAAAGGTCAATACATGAACTCGAGTTCGACTCGATATGTTCTGCATCCATCTTTTATGCTCCTCAAATCAAATGCCAATTGAGCAAAGCTCTGCAAAACACGATTTTTTTAGGTATTCATTTTTGTAAGTTGGCAGGGCAAGCTATAATTCTGAAATTTTTCACAGTTGTTAACATTCATAGTGGTAACATTGGTGAGAAAGGGTATTTTTTTCCAAAGCAAACTTTTAGTTTAAAAAAATAAAGTAGTAATTTTTACAAATTTTAATTTTTTGTAGGTTGGATTCCTGTGAATTTTGCTGTCCATGTTAACAGCACTCTATCTATTGGTCCTTGACGTTGGTGTGAAATTTGGTCAAAATCGGACGAGTAGTTTGGCCCCTGCGCATCGAACACACACACTACATACATACATACATACATACATACATACACACATAAACACAACGAAGTGCCGAAAACTTGCCATAGAGGACTCCGTTCGCTCCGCTCACTCGTCCAAATTATATTACAGAGTTTGAGGCCTAGCTCAGTTATATTTCATTTTTTGTACGTTCATCTTAGATATTAATATTATTACTAACCTATGTTAATATTGAGAATTATTCACTTTACTCTATTATCTCTCTTATAAGAGGATAATGTGTGTATACTTATACTATGTATTGGTCAAGCGAATAAAAATTACTCTACTCTACTCTATAAGGTGAACTGTGGTGTGAGCTAGTGAACATTCTGGGAACATGCAAACATGCTGGGAACATGCTGGTGCTTCTTCATGACCACTTGCTTAACAATATGATCACTTCACTCACTCCGTGTCAGATAACTTAAGACTGCAAGAAACAAGGAAGTTAACAGATTTTATAAAATTACGTTAACAAATGAAATAGTTAAGCAAATAGTCAAGCACCATACCGAACATGCAGGATAAACCTCTTAAAAGGGAGGATAGAGGGATAAGGAGTTAATCAATTGTTCCAAGAACTGACTTACAAACATTTCAATTATTGTGCGACAAGAGCGTAGGCGGCTGATTATGACGATGCCTGAGATGCTCAAGTTGAAGAATCACTCGTGAGCTGCGACATACGATTTGGAAGGTTCTCGAGGAGCCTCCTTGATGATCGTATAGGTTCCTGAAATGTGCAACACATTGACTAAATACGGTTGCACAATGATAAAATAAAAATTATTGATAATTGGAAACTGGAAAGATATACTACGCTATATGTATTATTATTTATTAGTTGTAAACTAATAATATCTTTAAAAATTGTGCCACTTTCACCACCTTACAGGTGAAGTCAAGATTAAGTCCTGTTAAGCCAAAAATATTGTTGGTTGTGAAATCTTTGATACCTACTCTGTAAATTGCGAAATGTAATTTAAATGAATAAAAATAAAAATAAATAAATTCGTATTTAGAGTCTACCCACTCAGTCATATAACTGATTTTCAGTGGGGGACAGTAACAAGGCTAGCCAACCTGTATGGCCACGACCAATCGACGAGTGAGTTGATAATGATAACAACAAAGATAATAAATTTTTAAGTATAGTCAATATTGCAATTCAGTGGTAGGACAGTGCGAATGAACCCACGAGATCAACGAGCGATGAATCCAACAAGACAAATTTAAACAGAAAACAACTGGTTACATTATATTAGATAGCGGTCGCCCTTCGGTAGCTAGGACGGCTCTAAAGTCACCGTTTACAAATTCCTACAAGAACTGATGGACTTGAGTCCAAATCAGAAGTTAAAAAACTTCTGACTTCAACGGGAATCGAACCCTGGACCTTTTGCATTGGAAGCATAGACGCTAACCACAAGACTAAGGAGCCACACTATATCTTTTACAAGGGACACTAATGAAATGGCGGGAGTAGGCCTATAGCAGTCTGTTTAAGCACAGGTAATTTAATATTCAACCCATCAGCTTACCTTTAAAAATCACCGCGCACTACCCTTAATTTTTTTTTATTTTTGCAAAAGGGGGTGTGGATCGCATTCAGTTGAAATGTGTAGGCCTACTGCTCCTACAAAAATGAACCAATTTCCCTCAAATAAATTCTGAAACATAGCCTAAATAAATGTCTAGAGGCTATGAACTCTCCTGCAAATTTTTGTTGATGTCAAAATAACACACCCCTAATCGTCATAAACAAGCAAAAAATTGCACTTGTCGTCGCCCCCGTAGCCCCGCGCGCCCCCAACGCTCACGATTGCAAACATAATTTCTTCAAGCTAGAAACCTAAAATTTAACCCTAATACGCCCCCAAACAATCGATGATGCAGTGCAGGCGTAGATACAGAAAAATCGGGTGCGATCTCTTGGCGATCGATTGGATAAACCATTCTCATATAACGACCGATAATGTAGCGTGCTGTTCGGCCAGGTAATTTGATGGGCATTATGAACAGCCCGTCGATTCGACAGGCGGGTAAGCTGGTGGGTTAATAATTAAGATTGTGAATTTGGACAAGTTTCTTCAGAAAAGGTACAATTTGAGAATATTTATGTATTTATTGTTTATTTTTATTGACAACTGTAGTGCCTTTCAACACTCGGCTCGGGAAGGAGTAAGTTATAAGAGTGTTTCATATATAATATACAGTGAAACCCCGCTAAGATGTTCCCTTCAAAGACGTTTTCCTGCACAAAATGTCTGAATTTAACGCTGTTTTTTAATTGAGAATCAGGAGAAGCCACCAAGAAGCAAAGGATGTTAAAGACCACTAAGAAAAGACACTAAGGAGACGGGAGAAGCCAACAAGAAGTCAAGGACGTTGAAAACAATAAGGACACTAAGACAATTTTTTGCATTTTATTTTCTTTTCTTTATTTACGCTTTTTATCAAATATTTTAGTTTTAACTTATACTGACTTCTTGCATAATAATTTTGGTAGGCCTACCGCTTTGCGGTGGTTTTATTTACCATAAAAAAATTCCCTAGATAATATAACACCACTTCTGCATTCCCTACCGGCTACCAATGACTTACCGATCCACACAAATCTTCTAAACTGGTGACGCTAGCGGCGACGTGCAACAGCAATAATATTGATTGTTCTTGTTGTCTCCTAGACGACTGACAGTTCTACAACCTCCTGAAAGTGAAACGCAGAGAGTCACAAACAATTCATACAGAGCTAGTCTTTATCTATAGTTGGAGCACAGATACGTAATAGAGTAGGCCTACACTGATTATCTGTGGTTGGAGGTATTTTTAAATGGTTTTTAGTTTTTTAATACGTTTTTCTTTGCAGTAGGTTTGGGTTTTTAGGTAAAAATTGTTTCTTTTTATTTTATTTATTTGTCGCATTCCGATTACAAAATGGTGAAATTTACTAACAAAATGCATCTGCAATAGGGATGGGCAAATGCGTGTAGTTTTCTAAACGTGCACACTCTTGGCTGTCAGCACGTGTACACGTACACATTGTTATGTTTGCCACTTGCTAAAAAAACAAAATTTGATTTACAGTACGCGATCTATTTTTTTGGTGTGCACTATTGCGTCAGCGGGTCGACGAGTCTGGTAAGTACGTCTCTGCGCGGGCCCCGAGCCCGTGGTGATGCAAGAGCGAGCGCCCGACCTACACGGAGAGCTTAGAGATAACATTTGTTCCTATACCCCTTTCTGCGCAGTGCGCCTGCACCGCGTCATCGGAAGACAGAGCATAAAGACAGGGCTCGCCCTCTCTCGGGGGCAAGGCCGGCTGCCCGGGCCCGGCGGTGGGAAAAAGCATAGGGAACCGCACACACTTTTATTTTTTCGAAAACAGTAAACGTGTAATCCTTTAAAAAAATTTACAGGTACACTACCCCACCCCTAATTTTGCAATGCAAAAAGTACCCCTACATATAGTAAAAACTTTTTCAGGGAAAAATTCTGAAGGGCCTACCAGGTGAAAACATAAATACGGTAGGCCTATAGTAGGAAAGTTATTTTAAAAAGTCCAAAAATTACCATTCTAAATGAGTTACGGTACTTGGAAATTATAAAAATGTTCAAATATCAGTTATGTATTTATATTTGACATGCCTAGGCTATAATTAGGGATGCACATCGATACTTTTTCATTATCGATTATCAAAATGGTAATGTCATTATAAAAAAAATTGATAATTCGATATTCCCAAAACAAACCCTGTTCAAACCTGTAAGGGGAACCCAAGTGGGGAAAAGTTTAAGTTAAAAAAAATACAATCGCTTCCCGTTTGCGCCTCGCTGTTTTCGGGGGCAGTTTTTTTCTTCCTTATCGATAATAGCTCTTTCCAAACAAAAATCTCGGTTGACAAAATCACCCCAGCCAGTGCATGGCAAAACATGAGATAATCTCCTTTTTAGTTGGTTTAAAGACACTATGCCCAAATTTAAATTTAATATTTCGATAAATGATAATGAATTTTTGGTTATCGAATCGAAAATTTTTCCCCATTACCCCGATTTTTTGATAGATAATATAGATTATCGTGTGTATTCCTACCTATAAGGTAAAAAGCCCAGAACAGTGCGTTTAAACGGCCAGTAAAAAGTGTTAATTAGGACAACGGAAGACTGTCTATTCGATTAAGCTAAAGCAAAGTAAAAAAAAAGCTTATCCTACACATAAATGTATTGTAGACCTAAAAACACTAATCCCTCTAAAACTCACAGTAAACAAAGGGCAAGACTGAGAAGAAGGATTTTTCTAGAATTTCCACGACGAGTGAAGGCAACCAATAAAGGTAAGATTTTTTGGGCGCGATGATGGTGTATCCCGGGGGCAAGGTTTTGTAGGAACAAATTTAAAATCTGGTCTTCTGGACGACAATTAGTTCATTTCACTTCTGAAATGTAAAACAGCACTTTAAAATATCGATATGGTAGGCCGCTGTAGGCTCTAGAAAATAGAGATGACATCCGGTAGTAAAAAATGATTTCATTTCTAACCTTTCGGTTTATCTCAGCTAATGCGCCTTTAAATTTTTAAACTAGTCCGGGCGCCCCAAATCTTTTTAAAAAACCCTAAATACAAATATAGGGGAAAGGATAAGGCCTAGACACAAAAGAAATTTTGGAGGTTTAAAAAAATTCGAAACTGGTTCGTGCGTAGCAGTAGGCCCTATCTGGTTCAGAACCGGTTCTTCCATAGGAAATTTTTCTTAATTCATTTTTTTATGGATGTTTTTAAAATTTCCGGCCCGAGCGCGAGTGTAGGCGGGGAAACAAAATGCGGTATTTGTTTCAGAGATGAATTTGCATCCAAAGGAATTTTTTTTGACTTGTTGATGTCCCAAACCCCCCAAAGCACTTGAACAGAATAAATACCAACCCAAAAAGACTGTACAAAGATGACTTCAAAATGGCGGGTCCCCAATTTTTATTTCGTAGTACAATCAGAGAAAATTTTATTTGAATTTTGAATTTTTTTTCTTCTTGTGCAAAGTTTCCCCTTTAACCATTTTTTGTCTTGCATCCAATATAAATGCCTCCTTTTCTATCCTGCTCATTTTTTCCGGGCAGGGGAACACTCTTCCATCTAAAAAAAGATGCGCCGTTGATTTCTAAATTCAAAATTTTAAGGGGACGGTTGTTGGAAAGAAAAAAAGGGGGGGTGGTGTTGCAAAACTTGTGACGGGGCAAACCAAAAAGGGGTGGCCCTTTGGGCCGTCTTTTTTGGGCCCTTTCTTGATTGGTCCCCCAGTCTTTTCGTAAAATCTTCTTGGTTTCAAAAAATTTTTTGTGGTTGATTTTATTTGTTTTGAAATTTTTTTAAGGGGAGAGGCGCCGGTGGGGGGCGGTGCGTGGACTTTTTGAAAAAAGTCTGCCTTTTTATTCCCATGATCTTTCAGGGAAGAGATCAAAAAAGCCCCAAAGTTTTTTTGCTGCGGGGGCTGGCAAGGGAGTTTTTAAAAAAGCGATTTTGGAGGAGTTTGGCTTGGGGGTAAAATTTGGGTGGCCGAGACACTGTCTTAGGAGACAAATTTTTTTTTTGTTTAGGGGAAGGCGGGGGGCCCCCCGGGGATTTTTTTTGGCCGCCCTGGGAGGCTGCAACTCAGCGTGGGAAATATTTTTACCGGCCCCTTGGAGTGGTTTTTCGAAGAAGAGCGTGGATGCTAGCCCCCTTCTGTTTGTAAGCGAGTTGTAGGAGCCTCCGTGAAAATATCACCCACTTGAAGAGGGAAAATCTTCTTAGTGCTTCGGCAATTTTTCAGTTCTTTTTGGTCTAGTCATCTTTCTTTCGTGCCGCAATTTTTTTTCCCGGGGGGAGCTGATTTGGGCTTGTCCGGGGAACTTGGGAGGGAGTAAGTGGGGGACGTGGTGCTTCTAGGGGATAGGCATTTTTATCTTCAGTTGGGGATGTTTTAGCAAAATTAGTGTAGCCTTGACTTTTGAGGTTGTGTAGTTACCTTGTCGGGTTAGGCTGCCCTTTTGTCAGTTGGACAGCGCGCGCTTTTTTCTTGCGAGAGGCTCCAAATTTTGCTGAACCCCTCCATGGCGATAATTGGGGTGGTTTTCATGCTGCCGTGATCAGGGGAAGGGCTCGATTTTTTTTTTGGGGGCTCTTTGACATGGTGGCGTGCGTTGGGGGCGGCGGCGGGGGAAAACTCGGGGCCGTATAAAGGCTGGTCTGATGTACGTTTTTTACTCAGCGCCCGAGTGTCTAGTTTGCGCCCAGACAAACGGACCCCTTTTAAGGAGTTGTATCGTTTTTCTTTCTCGGCCTTCTCAAAGGGATCTTTCCGGTATTTTTTTGTCGAAAGGGCACACCAGGGACTTCATCTATCTGTCTGTTTTTTCGTTCGCCCCTCAGAGTATGTTTAACTGAAGGGGTTGGACTCTCGTGAAGTAGGTTAGATGGGTTTTTCGCAGTTTTTTCTTAAAGCCCTGCCCTTTATCCAACCCACTACTCATGGGTGGCCATTTTTTTTTCCAGTTTTCGGGATTTTCCATAAAGATGTGCAAAGTCGTCGGCAAAAAAATTTTACGACAAGGCCCGGTATGCGATTAAAATTTGATGAGCCATTTGATCGCAATTTTTGAAGACGGTTTGGGGCCTGATTTTGCCTTGAGCCCTCCGGCTCGCGTCTTTCGTGTTTTTCGTGGGGCGCCTTTGGGACCCCTGATCGCCTCTTGTTAATGAATCTGCAGCCATCTGACAATGATTTGTACTTATCTTTGATCATTGCTTGATGCCCATGACGGTCGGGGGGTCGGAAAGGGCCCCCGAGAGGCGATGGAACAGCCAGGGCTTTCACCTTTTCTGAAACTTTTTGACTGTCTCGCAAAGTAGGGGATTGTCTGTGGTGCCTATGTTTTCGAAAGCCCGCCCGGTCTTTGGGGATGATGTAGTTGCTTTGAGGTAATACCCAGCGTGCAATGACATTTTTTTAGCTTCTTTGCGAGGGCGTTGTGAGGGGAATTTGGGCGGAGCTGGTGGGTTGGGCGTCTTTCTCAGGGTTCAGAATTTGGGGTGATGTAGGCAATTTTTCCCGCTTGATGGGACTTCGCTGGTCCCGGAATGTTTAACGTCGAGGGCAATTTTTGGGGGGGGGCCCAGGTCCCCAAATGTTTTAGGAATTTAGCATGAATCTTGTCAGGTCCAGGCGCTTTTTGTTGTTATTTTTAGATTTCAACCCGTCCTGGAGGTGAAAGGCCAATTTTAAGTGTTTTTTTGGCATGTGCTTGTACTTGAATTTGGCAAAAATTTTTTGGGTTCTTTCTTTTAGGGTGCTTATGATGGTAAAGTGTCTGCCCCAGGACTCACTTTTCTTGTTTTACTGCCAATTTCCTTTTGCTTTTTCCCCACATAAATTTGGGAAATGTGATGGAGCTTTGTAAGTCTTTTCTGAGTCCAGTTTAAAAGAAAATTTCAAATTACAGCTCTTTTTTCCCCGTTATGGGTTTTTGGGGAGGGGGTTTTTTAGCTTTAAAAAGCTTTTCTTTTCTGGTTGGGGGGCTTTTGCGTTTGAAAATTTTTTACATTTTTTGCGCTTTATCTCAGATTTCAAGCCTTTGCCCCCAAAAAGGGGTTTTTTGTTTTTGCGGGAGCCCCGGGAATGTGTTTGCGTGCAGCTTTTCCCGTATTTTTCCCTCCAACAGTTTTGTATCTCGATGTGGGTTTCCCCAATTGGGGGTGGGGCCACATTTTCCTGGTTTTTTTTGAATTCTTTATTTGGCCGTTTGGGAAATTCCCCCCTCAGGGACGGATACTGCTCGTTTTTTATGTTGCTCTTGATGGCGAGATTTTTGACACCTTAGACCCAACCCGAGGGGGGAATCGAGATTTTTTTGTTTAGTTCATCTGCAATTGATGAGTGGGCCATGGAAGATCGTGGAAAAATGTAAACCCGGGGTTGGTAGGAAAGGGGCCCCGTGCCTGCCCGGGTCCCCGAGTAGGAAGAGTGCTTTGAGTAGACCAATTTTGCTACTGTTGTCCAACGGAGTAGTCGACCCTAGTCCCAGTCCTTGTCGGACATTGAAATCGCCAACGAGATTATTTTTTCCCCAAAGTGGGTTTTTTGAGGGCAGCTGGTATGTTGTGTGGGGGGTTGTACTTGTCCGGGCATGTGAATGGTTATTACTTAGTTTGTCCCATCCAGAGGGTCCAGAGAAGCGTTTTCAACTTGTCGGCCACTAAGCTCCATTTTATGTGTGACTGTGAAGGCGGGAGACCGGGGTTGACTAAACTCCAACCAAAAGCCTGAAGAGATCTTTCTGCTCTTCTCCAGGATGTGGAGCGTATTGGGAGTTTTAAGATCACTTAGATTTTTTGCTATTTTCTCTGCTTTTACCAGCCATGAGATACGGGAATAATCAGCATTTTTTCGTAGAAAATTTGCTGTAGGATCTCATCCAGTTTTTGGAGACGCCTCCTGCGTTCCCAGTATATTATTGTTGGTTTGTGGTCCTGATAAGGGCCGATTTGCACTTGGTGAGCATCGGATGGAGCCATGATGGATAGGCGTGGCGTGGTGCGGCGACTTTTGGTTACGGGCTTCCTGTCCCGAAACCCAGGGGGCACTTGATCTTTGACTTGCGGTCGTGTAGTAGATCGGAAGCGTCGTCGCGAAAGCCCCCCAATGTTAATGTTATACTTTTTTTTATTTTTGATTATTAGGACTATTTTTTTTTGGAAAACTATCAAGGAAACATCAATGGCTTGGTTCCACCACCACCAAAGACCACCAAACCAAAGAGCACCTTATTTACTTGAAGGGTTGACAATTATGTGGTTGAAAAAAAAAAATTTGTGACCAAAATCCTCAAGGTCACGGGGGATAAAGACGTCTCAATGTTATTTCTTATGGGAGATTTTGTCAATGGGACCTAGCTCAAAAAAATCACCAAGTTCTGCATTTTTTCCCGGGTCGTGGTAAAGCTATATCCACTTCCCAATGTCACATGACCTTGATAATAATAAAAGCGCTTGAAGTGACCCCACTCATACTCGCCAACGCTCGTGACAAAACCATATGGTCGCCCCCCCCCCCACCCCCAAGCTGGGAGTAGCTAGACAGAACGGTCTAACCTTATCTTTGTGTTCAAGTACGAAATAAAATTTAATTCTCATCAGTGGCCTGCCATTAACGTCATCAATAACATACTCTGGAACCTATCTCGAATTCATTCCATTCAGTCAAGGTCACGCATTTGCTCGCTCCTCTCTCCTCTTCTCTCCCGTGCCTTTCTCACGGCGTCACGTGACTCAGAGTCACAACCTGAGTGAGTGGTACGATTACCTTTGGCAATCCAAATTTTCACCCGGCAACCCTACGAGATCCACTCGAATAAAGGCATTGTTTGCTCATGGTTAACAGGCGCAGACAAATCACAAACCGGTTTGTCAGCCACGGCCAGGTTAATTGGTTAACCATCCCACCCCTTGTGGTATTTTTTCATTCTCACTAAATTTATTTCTATATTAAAACACAGGCCTAAATCAAGTACGTGATTTGGATTAGCAGGTGGGAAAACCCTTTAACAGACTTTACCCCATTACAGTACCAAACAAACAATATAGCCTACGGGCCTAGATTTAAGTAAGCAGTCGACACCATACCCAAACATGTTTGATTTAAACCCCCTTAAAAGGTAGGATAGAAGAATCAGAGTTACTGAACTGTTCCAAGAACTGATTACAGTCAATAATTTTTCCCTCATGTGCAAAAACAAGAGTAGGCGGCTGATTATGACAATGCCTCAGATGCTTAATTAAGGTGAAGAATCACACTTGAGCTGAACATACAATTTCCAAGGTCCCCGAGGAGTCTCCTGATGACCGTAAATGTTTCTCTTGATCCTGAAATTAATAATAAATACAATGAATTAATACTAAAATAGAAATACACACGTATTAAGTTTTAGCTAAGTATGACTCATTTGTCTCAAGAGTTGATGAACAAAGGCGTGAGCAGAGATTTTCCAATGGGGGAGGCACAGGACAGTGGCAAATCTAGGGCATAATCTAGTGGGGGGGAAGGGGGCGCGATTCGCGCCTGCATGTATATCCGTGGGAAGGGACCAGGCACGGCGGGTATGGGGGGCTAGCGCCGCAGGCGAAAATTTTTGGAAAATCAGGTTTTTAGAGTGCATTTGGTGCATTGTAGAAAAGAGTTTTGGGCTGAATGCAATACTGAAACAATGTAGTTAGTTTGTGTGCATCAATCTGTTTTGTCGTCATGTCTAGCTTACAATTTACAGCATACATGGCAACATATTAATGTTTGACATCTCAGTGTTTGCATGGTGAAATAAAACTATTATTGTGGAATTATATTATGAAATATTTTATTTTTAAAGAATCATGGAGGAAGGCGATTAGCCCATCGCCCCCCCCCCCTGTCTGCCACGGGATCGCCATACCGATTGGGAGAATGGTGGTGGCAGAGGAGGGACGGGGTCTGGGGCATAGCCCTAGCCGCCGGAGTCGAAACTTTTGGGGGGAAGGCTTAAAACGTATTTGAAAGTACCGGTAAGAATGCCTATTATTTACACTTAATAGTTAATACTATATGGCTTTTTGTCATGAAAACTTATCTGAAATTGAGATGAGAAAAAATGTAGGTTAAGGTTTCTGAAAACTAAGTAGATATATTTCTAAGTTTTAATCAATTATTTTTAGAGAATTTTCAAGAACGCTAAGCTTAATGGCCCACCTGGCCCCTCCTGCACAAGCCTATGTTGATGAAACGTGAAAAATGGCACACCAACAAAAAGTCTACACATTGCAATCAAGTAGAAACAAATGTAGTATTTTTAACAGCCTCTATCCTACAAAACTACTTTTGCAATTTTAAATTACAACACAACATTTAGGGCCTACCAAGTTGTATATCCACAAAACCCTTGCTGGGGCTACAGCCCCTGGACCCCACTTTCCTCTCTTACACTGGTCTAGTGAATAGAATATGGGTTGTAAAGTCATTTTCTGCCTTGCATCTCTGCACTTCTACTATGTCTTCATCTCTCGAGTCTTGACCAACAGCTGTAGTTTGAATAGTTTCATAAACCAGTTTCACGTGAAAACTCTATGATACAGTCTAATCCATAACACTTTTCATATTCAAGGCGTGGAAATAGTCTACTTGACGAATGTCAATTGTGTCACTCAATATAGGGCTCTTGAACTCATGTTGTTGTTGTGTTAACTTGATTTGTATTTAGCACCATTAATTATCTTCCCACACTAGATATAAGGACACTAATCTTTGGCCTCATCTATTTTGTTCATATGTTTACTAAATGCCTTGTACACTTTGCAGATGATCCACAAAACAAATAAATTAAATTAAATTAAATCTGTAGGCCTACCTACTACTATGTAGTAACCAGGTGTTATTTGGTATACACATAGGCACTCCATTGAAAAATGTCATATTTATCTGTTATATCAATAGTTTTTAGAAACAATGTGGTATGGATCCGCTATGGCGTATCTAGATTAGTTACTATGGAATTAAAAACTACCAATAATACTGCTAACTTATAATAATTCACTTGTTTTTCCTTATAACTGTAGGCAATAATTGACAAGTTTCTATAATTACACTATATTGTTTGAATGTTTATGCATTTTAAATGCGCCCTGCATCAAAACTATGTTTGATAAATCTGCGAGAAATCGATTTAAACACAAAAAGTACTGTTTTACGATGTTCATGAAAGCTTCCATAAGTATTTTAAAAAATCAGGGCTGCGAAATTAAATTTTGCATTTACCCGGAATTATGGTTTTTCCATTGTTGGTATTTTGAAATTTTCTCAAAAATTGCATATTTGACTGTCCATTGTTAAGCAATAAATTGCATTTGAGGAAAAAATCGTTTCTACACACATTAAAATGACTTAAATAACGATCCGATTACAACCAAAGTTGTAATCCAATATGGCTGATAATTCCTAACATCCACAACATCCAAGTGAATGATGTAACAAAAGATTGTAAAAACAGCACGAAAAGAGTATTCATATTGTGGATATTAGGAATTAATCCGAATTATTAGCCATATTAGATTAAAACTATGGTTGTAATCGGGTCGTTATTTAAGTCATTTCAATGTGCGTAGAAAGAATTTTTCCTCAAATGCAATTTAGTGCTTAACAATGGACAGTCAAATATGGCATTTTGAGGAAAAATACCAATAATGGAAAAACCATAATTCCGGGTAAATGCAAAATCTAATTTCGCAGACCTGATTTTTAATATACTTATGGAAGCTTTCATGAACATCGTAAAACAGTACTTTTGTGTTTAAATCGATTTCTCGCAGATTTAACAAACATAGTTTGATGAAGGGCGCATTTAAAATGCATAAACATTCAAACAAATAGTGTAATTAAAGAAAACTTGTCAATAATTGCCTCAAGTGTATAAGGAAAAACAAAATGAATTATTATAAGCAGTATTATTAGTAGTTTGCCATAGCAACTAATCTAGATACGCCATAGCGGATCCATACCACATTGTTTCTAAAAAGTATTGATATAACACATAAATATGACATTTTTCAATTGAGTGCCCTATGTGTGTACCAAATAACAAGATTCTATCATAAAATTTACGTGGTTCATAATAATATGTGTGTCGGCCATCTTCTAAAATGGCCGCCATTGGTGCCATTGTCTTAGTTAGTTTGACATGGCCCTGTTTAACAGTCATTTTTCAATGACCAAATTTCAACATTCTGTCATAAGTTTTCACAAATATGTTTGTGGCCACCTTGTAAAATGACCATCATTGGTGTCGTAGGGCAATAATGAGATTGCCCTATATAGTCAATTAATTATCCAATTACATTTTCGTATAGGTACTGTGTGCCAAATTTTATATGTCTATCATGAAACGCACAATTTGACGATAAAAGAACACCTTTATGCAGGACTAATAATAATATGTATTTCCCTATAAATAATCCCACAATGTTCCCATCCCAGGATGACCAAATTGGCAAATTCATATCATTTAATTAGAAATTTGTTGGAGAATCCAAATATAAAGTCAGATTTATTACACATGTTGTCAAAAGTATGTAAAATGTATGAAAACCAAATGCGTGTCCTTCTCGTATGCCCAAAAGAAGATGGCGTCGTAAAAAAAACTTAGGCCCGGGATGCCAGAGGTTTACCCAAGATTTTTTTATCCTTAAAGTATACCCTAACAGGATCAGAAGAGAAAATCTATAGAGGTCGAAAGTCATACGAGACTTATGGCCAGGGACTGCGCTAGTGATAAGAGCATCGAGCTATCATTTGACACTGCTCACCGCACAATTGTATTGCTTGTCATGTAGCGTTCGGCCATTGTTATCTATGAAGACAGTCTAGAATATGAAATGGATGTGTTTTTTCATGCTCTACAACTTTTATTTGAAACAAACTTTCATCGGATCGTTAGTTTCTATTTTATTTTGGTAAATATGTAAAAAAAAAATTAGATATTTTTTTAAAAAGAGTAATAATTTCAATCAAGTCAATCAAGTCGCCAGTTAATCAAAAACAGGGGACGCCAAACACGTAATTATCCAACAAACCGATTCTTATCAAACATTTTAAAACAATTTGAGCTATTTCGGTCCAATACTTCACTCAATATCGCTAATTTTCCATTCTTCGACAAAACTAAAAAATCTGAATATTGATTTTCAAAATGGCGGATAACCCGCAACCGGATTTTTTGGGATTCTGTTGGGGATGTTCAGGAGACCTTCCTGAACAAATTCCAAATGGTCCCTGCTTGCTTTTTTGAATGCGTGGGTTTAGGCCAAAAATAAGCTAATTGCACTGTACTATAATCACAACAAGAGGCTACAGTAGGCCTGCCTTAAGCTACAGCTTAGGCCTACAGTCGATCCCGCATGATAATTAAATCGGCTTTTACAAATTTTGTCATAATGCAAACCAGTAGGGAAGTCCCAGCCTCATTAATGAAGGGAAGGGAACTGTGTTTTAATGGATATTATTAAAATTTCACATCTATGCCTACTTAATAGCCTACATAATTGAACTCATTTTCTATCCCGTGGATGGTAATAAAATAGAAAGTGAGTTTTTTGATAGGCCTACATAGGGCTCCCATAATACAAAAACCCAAAAGCGGGACAACTACTTTAGGGGACCAGCATGGGGGGTTTGGGGGGCTGTGCCCCCCAACTACAGCGCCGCAGGCGAAAATTTGGAAAATGATGTTTTAGAGTGTGTTTGGTGCGTTCTAGAAAAAATAAGTGGTCTGAATGCGATACCAAATTAATGAATTTTTTAGGAGTAAAAACTATAAAACTATATAAAAAAAAAGAAAAAAGGGGGAAGTGACCATATAGATCATGTTTCAACCATTGAAATGCATCATTACGTTCGCGATCACGTCCAACAACAATGGGAAATTGTCGAAATTGTTGGTCATTGCTCTTCTGAAGTGGGGTTGGGGGGCACTGCAAAAAGTGGGGATTATTCCCCCCATCCCCCCTTCCTACGCGCCTATTCCCGAAAATGTTAACGTTGAAACGAAAATTAGGAGATATATTAAAGTCACAACACATTGTACACTCAATAATCCATTCAATATTCTTGTTATTTTTTTGCAAAAAAGGAAAATCTGTCTATAGTTTATCGGTAAAATGACACTTTCTTCTGACTGTTGGCAGCCTAGATCTTGACCTTGACTTCTTGAATCTTTATAGTTCGTTTTGGTGAGTAGTTGGTAACTGGCCATGGTCGGGGTGAAAAGTTGCATTGCAGGCACGCGATTCAAATGCTAGACCGTAAAAGTAGCGCGGTCGTTCGCCATTCTAAAAAAACGGGACAGTTAGGCGTCCCGGCTACAAGTAGCCGGGACACAGGGACACCACCTCAAAAAGGGGACTGTCCCGGCTAAAACGGTACGAATGGGAGCCCTAGGCCTACATAGCTACTAATAATTTTGAGCACACAGAAATATTAAAAGAATTTTGAACGTTCAATTAGGATATCCAGTTTTCATTGAACGAACTGAATGTAGGCCTACTTCATTCTCGCAGACGTATTTATTAGCCAGGAATGTGGTTATCTGGGTTTTCCCAACCCTGTCTACTCGTCGAGACAGCATGGGATAAAAGTCACCGGCTAGAATTAAATTCATTGTGTTGTTATTGTTGCTTAGTTGATGAATGATGATTCAATCCATCGGACCACGTTTTCTAGTTTTTAGTTTTAATTTATTTGAATGCAGTAGTAAATTAATACCAATATTGTGTTGTTCGCGTAGTTACACACAAACATCGTAGGCGCTGTTCATTTTTCAACTGAAGGTCAAACATGTTATTTATTCTTAGGCTTATTTATCCCAAATCATTTCTATTAAAGGGTTCCGGAGGGCTTGCTGTAGCCTCATAAAAAGTTTGATCCCTTTGTCTTATGAAAGCCACAAATTCTGGGACAATTAGTAGAATAGCAATTTTAAAGTTTAATTTGTTCAAGTCACCTATTTTGTGTGTGTGTTTTTTTTTATGTGTAAATTGTAATGTTTTCATGTTATCTAGCCTTAATCTTGGTACTGTGTAGAGGTGGTCGCGTGATCAATTTTTCACTCACGTCACGTAAACTCATTTTCTGATCACGCACACACGAATAACATAATTTTTGTTCAACTCACGCACGATCACGTAATATTTTTCCAAGTACAGTAGCTATACTCGCTTACGCACGACAAATAACGTTACAAGCACTCATGCGCAATCAAGTTTTCTCAATTGTTGGTATTTTGAGGAGCACCCTTCTAATCCGATCGCCACCAACCTGGTCATGTTCGCAATCTTTGCATTGTCAAAATATGGCAGACATCCTGTCGTCACTTGCTCCTCTTGAGAGAAGGGTGAACAAATAAATAACTTGAGACAAATAGGCCTACAAGTGATTGGCAGATAATAAATTCAAGAGATTGTTGGTTTATTACTCTCTCGTCCGTGTATTAATGGCTGAATTTTAGGGCAGGGTGAGACTCAAGGCGAGCTAAGAGGAGGGGCTCGTTCCGCGCTAGAGCATTAAGTGTCACGCAAATTGCGCGACTGTTATATTATCACACAAATTCACGGTACCTATTCAAAGCATTCAGTTCACGCACAATCAGGAGAAAAGTCGTGGGTCACTCACGTCACGCGACCACCTGTAGTACAGCTGTGCATGCATGATATGTTGATAAATGATCGTATACACTGTAGGCCTACCGGTATACTAGTGGTGTCCCTAGAACGTATTTTACAATGTACTTGTGAAAAATAGCTAATTTGCTAAAAAAACTTACTACTACCACCAGGGATCAAAATTAACACTCGCCCGAGGCTAGTGAAACTTTGGTCGAGCTAGTTAAAATCTCTTATCACTAGCCCGACAGGCGAGTAGAGAGTTTACAATTGCCGTTCAACAAATTTTATTTCGCCACCTTATCCTAACGAGCCTCCCAATTGATGTGTGCTACCTACAAGGGAAAATCGTTCTAAATATGTAAACAATTAATAAACTCTGAATTTATTCCAACAGAAAAAATAGTCACTGTTTTTTTTTTTTTTTTTTTTTTTTTTTTTTTTTTTGTATGTCTCGCGATAACGTTCGAACGGAGGCTCGGATCGAGTTGAAATTTTCACCATCCGCAAGCTTTGTTCTCGATTGAATGCCATTAGTTTTGTGGCAAAATCGGTCAAAAAGTTAAAAAGTTACATTAAAGTTAATCGAAAGTTTTTTTTCAAACTTCACGGCGACAAAATCTGAGATGGCCAAATCATTTAGAATGTCCGTCCGGTCACGAATATGTTAATTTTATTTTGATCCGATAAGTAGTGTAGATGGAAATTACATTATAACAAAGTACGGTTACCATGGCAACGGAAAGTCGTGCAGCTTTTTTGGCTCATGATAGCGGTCGAACGGAGGCTTGGATCGAGTTGAAATTTTCACCATCCGCAAGCTTTGTTCTCGATTGAATGCCATTAGTTTTGTGGCAAAATCGTTCAAAAAGTTAAAAAGTTACATTAAAGTTAATCGAAAGTTTTTTTTTCAAACTCAACGGCGACAAAATCTGAGATAGCCAAATTATTTAGAATGTCCGTCCGGTCACGAATATGATAATTTTATTTTGATCCGATAAGTAGTGTAGATGGAAATTACATTATAACAAAAGTAACGTTGCCATGGCAACGAAAAGACGCGCAAAGTTTCTAATGCACTGCCACCTAGAAGTAATCAAAATACTTTCGAGGGAAGCAGTCTATATTTGTCACAAAGAGTTTAAATAGTTTTCCCAAGGAGTCAAGGTCCTCTAGATGGCGGTGGATTTTAAAGTAAAGATTTAAACACGGGTTTACCCAAATACCTTGGCAATAATAAATAATACTGGAAACGCGAACGTCGTAAATTTTATTAAATTTAAAAAATGTGCAATGTGGGTCTAGCTATAGCACGTGCTCGCTTATCAACGCGTCAACTGAGCGTTTCCTAGTAATAATTAAGCGAGCGAAGCGAGCGTTTCCATTTGACTCTGACGGAAAAAATTAGTCACTGGTTTTGTTTTTTGTTTTTTGTTTTTGTTTTTTTGTTTGTTTGTATGTCTCGCCATAACGTTCGAACGGAGGCTCGGATCGAGTTGAAATTTTGACCATCCGCAAGCTTTGTTCTCGATTGAATGCCATTAGTTTTGTGGAAAAATCGTTCAAAAAGTTAAAAAGTTACATTTAAGTTAATCAAAAGTTTTTTTTCAAACTAATCGGCGACAAAATCTGAGATAGCCAAATCATTTAGAATGTCCGTCCGGTCACGAATATGTTAATTTTATTTTGATCCGATAAGTAGTGTAGATGGAAATACATTATAACAAAAGTAACGTTGCCATGGCAACGAAAAGACGCGCAAAGTTTCTAATGCAGTGCCACCTAGAAGTAATCAAAATACTTTCGAGGAAGCAGTATATTATTTGTCACCAAAGAGTTTAAATAGTTTCCAAGAGTCAAGGTCTCTAGATGCGGTGGATTTTATCCACAAAGTAAAGGTTTACACACGGGTTTACCCAAATACCTTGGCAATAATAAATAATTTTGGAAACATGGCCCTGTGGACAGCGAACGTCGCAAATTTAAAATTTTAAAAAACGTGCAATGTGGGTCTAGCTATAGCACGTGCTCGCTTATCAACGCGTCCAAAACTGAGCGTTTCCTAGTTATTTATTATTACTCGATGAACGTAACTAGGGAAAAAACAATCAATAATTGTTGCAAAATACAGCTGCTTTTTGAAATTTGATTTGCTTTCGAATCGAAACAGCCAATTTCCATATTAAATTTCCCTTTGATGATGGCTTGTTGGCTTCCGATTTAATTACATTTGTATCATTCCATACTATATCCGATATTGGAATCAAGATTGCACTTTTATGGAATTCAACCCAAAAAATTAAAGAAAATAAAAATCCACAACATTTCTACATCTGCGTCATTGTAGAAGCGTAAATGATGGATTAGGGGAGAAACAAATGACGAAAAAAATTAAGCATTATGACAATATTTTGACTTTTTGGGGACTGATTGAAGGAAGGTCATCAAAAAAATCGAAAACATATGAAATTTACTTTTAAACTTAAAAAATTTAAATTAAAAAAATCATATCAGGGCCAAAGGGTTTGAAAACGGAAAAATGGAAATAACACAATTTTGACAGAAAACAAGGCAAGTTATCTCAAGAATGTGTAGGAGGGTCAGTGCGACGGTGCGACTGTGTGTTTTCACTTATTGGTGCGACCAAAGTATTCCCTTACAACGCGGGAAACGGTTATCTGTTTTGGCCTCAAACAACACTCATTCAAGGTCAAATGCAAGTGCGGTTTTGAGTTCGACCCCCGCTCCCGAAAAACATCACTCCGACGTCGTCATTGTAAAAAATTTTCGGAGTTCGGACATAAGT
Source organism: Sweltsa coloradensis (assembly GCA_024449915.1). Taxonomy (NCBI): domain Eukaryota; kingdom Metazoa; phylum Arthropoda; class Insecta; order Plecoptera; family Chloroperlidae; genus Sweltsa; species Sweltsa coloradensis. The sequence continues at coordinate 164,945 of JAMZAV010003474.1, forward strand.
TGAATAATTAGAATGAAAATGTCAATATCCCATTCACCTTCCGTCAAAAAGTTCATACATACTTGGTGATCCTGAGAAGGAAGGAAAACTAAAACACTACACTTAGTGACCTCAAATTTTTTGGTATGAGAGGGTTTTCATGTATGCATGTATTGGTTCTTCGGTCTTATAACAATACTATGAATATTATAAAAAATCAATTGATAATACGCACTATAGACATGCACGATTATAAGATGCCATGTTTTTGGGAAATAAAAAAAATACTTCGAATTTCGTTTACATAATATCACACTCCATTAATCGAGATAAACTACAAATTTAAAACCTAAAAATAAGTTTGCCACAGTTACAAGATAAACTATAACTGTCTTGATCGAGACCATATCATTGAATGCTATTAAGTCTCACAAATGTATCTCAAGTGAGGGTCGTTATCTACTGAAGAATAGATGGTTTGATGTTTGCGAGAGGATACGCGGAGTGTGAGGGGAACTGGTGCTTGACGATAAAAAAGAGCATCACACATGTCTTCATTTATTATTCTCAATATGCATGTTAGCGAATCAAAGGCGCCAAGGATTTCCCCACATATTTTATTTTCACCTTCACCACCACCACCACTCGTCGTCAACATAGTCTCCCCCCGAACGGGGTATTCCTTTAACAAAATTTATAAAGCCAAAGCAAGCGCTAGGTGAAGAAAAAAATTTTAAAATTTTCTAATCAGTTAATGACTCAGTTTAAAACACCAAAAAATATCCAGTTCGTACACCGTCTTATGAGGTAGATGTTTGGGGGTTCTAAATAGATATCCAATGCAACTCAAGACGATGAGTGGATATGGTGGAATGGAGAGTAGGCACGTTAGATTATTACTTATAATGGCATCGAACCCGCGTCCCTTTGGTGCCATAATATGCTTATCATACCTGCGCACTATGTGTGACCACCATGAATGGCATTATATTATAAATGAAAAAAAAATGCAAGCTGGATAAATAAAATTACTTCCTAAATGATCAAGGCGTCCGCGGCTGCGACACAGATCCGAAGCGCACGACTCCTAAAATAATACCGGTAATTAGATCGAATCCTAGGTAAGATATGGAAATTTTGAATTGTTATGATCTTTATAATCATGATCATGTCCAATACATTCAAAAGGGCAGTAAGCATCAAGCTCAACTCCAAAAATACCAAGAAATCATAATAAAATAATAGTATTAAAATTATCGTTTAATCCTTTACAATATGACACTGACTGTACAATAATGGCCTCTCGGCATGGGGATTGTTTAAAACACGCCCTAGATCCGACTTGAAACATAAAACTGCAGAGAGCGCCACCGGTCGGAGGCGGAATCACCCTTTTTCAACGCTTGCAGGACCTTCCGTGCTCCCATGATAACATCGAAATGGCTGGACCGAAAATTATGCAATTTTGGGAGAAGTTAGATAATTGGATAATGTTTGCAACGTATTGATCAGAATGTACTTTTTTTCCCCCATTTTCCACCAAAAAAATCAAGAAGTACGTCAAATTTTCCAATTTTTACGTATTTTCTTTTTTCCCCCATTTTCCACCAAAAAAATCAAGAAGTACGTCAAATTTTCCAATTTTTACGCATTTCTTGATTTTTTGGCAGAAAATGGGTGAAAAAAAGTACATTCTGATCAATACGTTGAAAACATTTTTCAATTATCTAACTTTCCCAAAATTGCATAATTTTTGGTCTAGCCATTTCGATGTTATCATGGGGGGCACGAAAAACCCTTACATTTTGGTTCAAATTTTAGCTTTAAAGAGACACCTTAACGCAAATTTGCATACGGATAACAATGTTTTAAAATAATGTGAACGAAGGTTTAATTGGTTTTGTCATAAGATAAACGGTTTGGGGGAATTTCCCGAATTGAAATCCATGTTTTGAAATTCCCCTTTTTTTCCATTTGGATTTGTCTCCCATGGATATTTTTTCAGCCCAAATTTTGGATATCAACATCCCAAAACAACAAAAAAACCCGTAAAAATACAGCCAAACTTTACACACTCAAAAAAAATGAGATCAAAAAAAGGGTCAAGCTCATTACCCTTCCACATTTGGCCCCATTTTTAATTTATAAACGTACAATGTCCCGTAAAAAACATCCTTAAAAGCTTTGGGAAAATAGAATTTTCAACTATTAATTAATAAACGTAATAGTTCATCCAAATTCTTTTTTTCTAATTAATTTAAACAAAATTACATTGAATTTGGTTCGTTACGAGAACTAAAAAGTCAATGGCCAGCAATTTTTTTATGATTTTGAGTTTAAATTTTTACTTTTTTTACCACGAAAATGGTTGGCTTGGCGCTCGTCAACAGGCGGATCTCACTTCTTTTCAATGCGAAACTAGGGAGAAAGAATGAAATGCTTGGCTCAACTTCTATATCTCACAGCATTCACAGCCGAAGACTTTTGAAGGAGAGATGGTTACCATTTTTTTTTTTTACAAATTTTTGTATTGTGGGGGATATTACATCTTTTGGCAGTTAGTTTCCTATCAAGGCGTGAATGATGAATGATTACAAATTTTTTTCAAGGAGTCGATTCCTTCAAAAGTGTGTTGCGATGTCAGATAATGGCGGTTTGTTTGAAGTTGGTCTTGGACAGTGGCGGCTTGAACCCTGAAACCCGCGGGCCAACTTTATAGTTTACACCCACCCACGCATGGGCGCCAGCAGGAATTTTGTCAGGGGGGTAAAAGCTACAATTTGTTCTTTCGTTGGGCAAGCACAGGGGGTTTGGGGAGCAGAGCCCCCCAACAATAGCGCCGCAGGCGAAAATTTTGAAAATCAGGTTTTTAGAATGCGTTTGGTGGGTTTTAGAAAAAAGTAGTGAGCTGAATACAATACCAAAATTATGCAATTTTTGTGCAGTCGATACTCGAAACTAGAAAACCACCAAAAGGAAACCTTCAAAATATCCCCCCCCATTTTTTGTCCTTTAGTCAAAAGCTACAGATTCTCAACATTGAGGTGGGCGGTTATTAGCTTTTTTGTCCACTGACATAATCTGACTTTCCCCTACCTCACATCTTCGCCTTTACAAGCCTTTTATTGTGACGGTCAAAACTCGCATTAATCCATGGAGTGGTATTCTTTTCAAAACTATTGCAGGTAAAAGACACAATAAGCTACTTATCTTGCAGAAAATTGGCAACTATTAAATTAAAAAAATTTTTATCAGTAAAGAAATCGATGTAGAAAAGTTTAATAATAAACCCACAAAATAAATGGGACAATTAGCACTTCTGCTTGCTGGGGGGACAGGGGGAGCCCCCTTTGGGGGCGCCCATGCCCCCAATTATGGGCCCCAAAAACGTTTTCAGGCGACCCCTTGGATACCCCGGGGCAAATAAACTACCCCCCGGAAAGGGCCCTCCACAAGAATTTGTTGGGATGGAAAAAAAAACAATAGCCCCGCAGGCGAAAATTTTTTAAACATGTTTTAGAGTGTTTTGGGTGCTTTTTTAGAAAAAAAGTAGTGGGAAAAGGGCAAATCAAAATTATGTGTTTTTGTGAGTCAAATGACATCCCAGGATTTTAGGGAAAATCATCCCTTCTAAATTTTTAATTTTAAATTTTATAAAAATGAAAGGGAAATTTTTCTAATTCCATCAAACTATTCTAAAAAAAATTATGCTATAAAAATAGATGGAGTGTTTTAATGACATTTTTTTTTATTCATCGGAGATAGCAATAGTTGGATATGTTTGATTTCTATTATAAATTTAAATTAGTAGGCCCCTTTTTTAATTATATATATTTTTTTAAGGGAGTTGTAATTTTTATTTTAAGTGTTTAATTATTTTCGTTAATTGTCTTACCACAGTGCAAACAAAAATCAGTGTATTACACTTTGCCCCTGTGTCTACGCAAGAGGCAATATATGGGTTTTCATATAAAACTTTGGTATGGTTTTTTGTATTAATTCCCATTACGTGACCCCTCTTTCCATTGTCGTGTTTTTTTTTTCCATCTCATATTATTTCTCATAATAACTTTTTTTGCCTCTCCCCCCCCCCCAGGCACGGAGCGGCCGCTACTGCCCCGTGGAGGGGGCGTAAGTCCTGGAAGGTTCGTCTTTGAGCTCGTTTGGGGTTTGGGGTTTTGCTTGAGTATAAAGAAATTTCATGCATTTTGTTTTTTAACAAAAATTTGGGTCAAAAAAGAAACCGAAGAAAATAGGATATCAAATGTTAAAAAACTTGACTAGGGATCTTGGAAGCAAAAAAAACCCGGGGGGGGGACCTGCCCCCACCCTTTCGGACACCATACCCACCGGGCACCAATGGTAGTAGTGGTTTCAGAAAAAAATTAGATTTTTGAGGTACGCGCGTTTTGGGAGACCCTTTTACCAAACAGTTTTTTGGCACGTCTTTTTAGCGGCATTTTAAAAACCCTCACAATTACATTCCCTTGACACGAGTATTTGGTTATTTGGGAAGTTTTATCAACAGGCACGATACTATTTCTTTTTTAGCTCATATTTTATAGCAAACACTCAAAGATTTAATTTGGCCTACTTTCGTCCACCCCACCCCCCACCCCATACACCCCGAGCTGACCACCCACCCCCCTATTTCCCCCGGGGGCCCTGGGGCCCCAATTTGTAGTCGGGGCCCCACTGGTCTTGGACACCCCTCATTGTGTCGGATTTCGACTTAGGCCCCATGTTTCGTTTGTCGCAGCTCTGTCTGTCTCCTTCCCGACATAAAGGTATTTCCCCTTTGAAATTCTAGTTGTAGCCTTTCTTTTAACAAAAAAAAATTTAAATTAGAGTTGTTTTTGAATTTTTTTGGGTTTACGGTCCCCCAAAATTTGCCCTTTTTGTTTTGGATCACAATTTTAAGGTTTTAAAAGAAGTTAAAATTTTAAGTTTGTACAAAATTTCCACGCATAGTAATTTGGGGACGTGTTTGATTATTTTCCAAAATTTTTATTTTTCCGGACCGGGGGGAAAAACAAAATTTTGGTTGTTACTTAAATTTTTGGGTTTTCAAAGCAAAAGGCACTCGGTCCCCCCAAATTTCGCCCCTTGTGTTTGGACGCCACATATTTATGATGGTTAAGAGCATGTTTAATTTCAAGTTTGTACAAATTACCACACCTTAGTAATTACGTGTTTTTGTTTATTATCCAAATTTTTTTTTTTTCTCCGGCCCAAATGTTACCCGATTTTGGTTTTGAAAGCAAAAGGCACTGCGTCTGAAGGACATTTAAGTGTGGTCCAAGTTTCATAGTTCTAAGATGTAGGGGCTACCATTTTCTCTGTAGGCTCTTATTCCTCTCAGCCGGGAATTAGCCAGCAAGCCAGCCGGAAGGTTTTCAACGACGTTGAGGACTTTTTAACACAGAACGGGTTATCGGATCCGGGCCCTGTTTTTTTATTTGGCAGGTATAGACACATATCAGGTCATATGCCTAACGAGTTTGAAGATTGTAAATCTTTCGGGCGGCGTGTGTAGATAGCTGAAAACCCCCCAACTCGATGGTACTCTTTCGGTTAGGGTCAGTCAACTTTATACCTGTATTTTTCCATTAAAAACTAGCCCTATTCCATGTCATAATGTTACACATTTATGAATAATAAAATACTGCACCTACAACACTTTTAACATCGCTAGCCCTATTTTAAATAAATGAGTTTCAACGCAAAAGGTGTTTCATTTAAAATAGCGACGTTAGAGGTTTAATATATTATTTTATTATCTTTAATTGTGGAGCTTTGCCCCAACAACCCCCACCGGGGCTTCGCCCCTGGACCCCAGAGACGACACACCTAGGCCTAGTCTTACATAACTTGGCAGCCGCACCTACAACAACACTGTGTAATAGCCTTTACATGGAGGACTGAGTACGGAGTTGAGTATGGTATGTGGTCTCAGTACCTCATGTAAACACATCATATCAGGTACCGAACCGGTTGGGTTTGGTCCGAAATGGTGCTGTACGACCGAACCGAAATACCGTACTGAGTACTCACATGTAAACAGCTTCATGAGAGGGAACCAAACTGAAAAAACATGCAGCCTAATTGGAAATGTCAATAAATAAGTTTTAAAAATCTATTTTTATCTTCTCTTCATTCGGCTTCAACTTCAAATGTAGGCGAAACCCTGCCTACATCCTTCATGCGATCATGCCTAGGTCTTCAATCCTACCCGTATCTACGAAAATGACATGGAAGTAAGGTTATGTAACACAGTGATGTTTTGAGCAATCGCCATAAGATGGCGTTGATGCTGAACTGAATGTCAGTTCGGTTTCCGTTGAGTACTCTCCAATCGCCATGTTAACACTTCCAGTGGTTAATTTCTAAAATAATAAGTGGGTGGACGCTTGACGATCTCCTTGCTCGGGGGAGGGCGGAGGGCAAGGTCGTGAGTAGGGTACCATATTTCAAAGTGAAGTTTGCTGGACAAGCGATTCCAGGCAAAAATAGCAGGGGGGTTTGGGGGCGAGCCCCCCAATCACAGCGTCGCAGGCGAAAATTTTTAAATCAGGGTTTTTGGAGTGATTTCTGAGCGTTTCAGAAAAAAATATGGGACTGAATTAGGGTCATTCTCAAATAAAATGACCCTTGTGCTGTCCCACCTTAATATTATTTTTTTTTAGATCAAGATATTGATTTGCATAAATTTTGCTTGTACATTTTCAGAATACTTATAGCTTTATTAGCTCCATGAATTTTTTGCACTTCTATCTTGTAAGGCCGATCTTTAATTCACTATTACGTAATGCAAAATGTGCTAAAACCTATGTCCCTATCCACAAAACCAGAAGTGTTTCAGTAAGCTGTTGGATTTTTCACTTAATACTATTTTAATCCCTTGGTGAAAATGAAAGCAGAAATAATAATTAAGTAATCGATGTTTAAGACATTTTTATATAATAACAGTTTCCAAGAAATATCAAGTAAGGAGTGTTCGTCCCCACTGTGGTAATAATATTGATGTCATGACCGTTACGTGCAAAAAAATAAATAAAAATAAAGTGTAGAAGGCAGTGGATCAATGAAGAAGAACAAGAACAAGAGTCCATGATATGACACCATTGAAGTTTGTTTGATTTTTCAATGATATCTGTTAAAATTGAGAAGGGAACAAATAAACGGCGAGTATTTTAATTATTGGTCATGAATGTTACCAAGTTAAGATCATTAATTTTTAATTTTATCTTGATTAAACACTATAATACATTACATCAAGTTCAAATCCTAGAAAACACAACCCTACTTTATGCACATGGCATTTGTACTGATATTTATTATGAATATAAAATGTCATGACCGTTACTTGTCAGGTATGTTACTTTCAAAAAGTAACATTACCAAGGGCATCGTGGATTACTGCATTAATTTCCTGCAACTGTAGATGTGTTTTGAAGGGAGAGGTTGTAATTCATTGCCATACCCTCAAAAGTAACAAAACACTTGTTTTATTGATTTTCAGTGATCACATTGTCAAGAATGTTACTTTTGTCAAGACCGTTACCCGTAGTGTCTCTTTACTTTAAACTCAACACAAACTTGTTGGATTAGATGGATTTTATCTTTAGGGTTGACTGATTTGTACACTAACAAGCAACATGATCTTAGAAAAAAATTATAGTTAGAAAAGTAACTTTTTTGTCAAGACTGTTACTTTTTGTCAACACCGTTACCGAGCTTATTATTAAATTAAGTCTTATTTAAAGTTTAAAATAACTGAATCACATTTTTAATCTTATTATAATATTAATACTTCATTGCTAACAGTGATCTTGATAAAATTTGATTTGCCATTTGTCCATTATTAGTAAGTTAATTACCAGGTTTTGAAATTTGAGTAACATTCTTGACATTTTGGTATTTAAAAAGTGATTAAAATAAAAATGTATATTTTATTAAATTATTAGTTTTGTGTGATAATGGAAACTAAAACTATTGTGCACATGAATATAGATTTAATAGGCCCTAAATAACTTCTTACATCAATTGTCACTTTTATGTCCGGTAACAGTCATGACATTTTCGTACACTTGGATTGATGAAAATGCTTGTATGTAAAACATTTTTGTTTTTTTAGATAAACCCTTTTCTAGGGTGTAAGAACAATTATTGGTAAGTATGTTAAAAAAGGGCATCCAATTTTATTTTTATAATTTTTTCTTGGCAAATTTTTTTTAAATTTGGGCCAACGTTTGGAAAACCCCAAATTTTCCCGAATTATATGTTAGATACCTTCAAGAGGGAAATTTGGGCAAATCTTTGGGTAAAAGGTTTAAAAAGGGGTTTTTACGGTAAATTTCAAACGACGACGGAAAAAATTCAATTTTGAAACAGGCAACCTTTTTTGGAAAAAAATTCAGGTTTAAAAGTACTTTATTAGTTTTTCTTCTAGATAATATGATGCACCCGACAAAACTTTTAAAAAGTAAAAGATAAGGGTTTAAAGGGGTTTGTTTTAATTCGAAGCAAAAAGAAGTCGAATTAAAGTAAATATTTAAATTCTGAGTTTGACATATCGCGTTGTCATGGCTTTTTTTTCCCCTGAATGGGTTTTTGACGGTATATAAACGCAGATCAATCGATTCGAGTTTGCAAACACTTCCCGAAGGGGTTTTGGAACAAAAGGGTTTTGGGCCCCAAAACGACGGGGTTTTCAACAATTAAAAACCGATTCGCCCGAATCGATTGCCTGAACCGTTTCCGAGCTCTGTGATATACGTAGTCTATGTTTGTGTAGTGAAAAAAATAGAAAACCTTTTTTCCCAAAAAAAAGAAGGGGGCGGTGTGCCCGCCTACGAAAAAAGGGGGGGGAAACGAGTCCGCCAAAATTAATACGAACACTTAAAGGACGCGGGAGTTAAAAAATTAAATCTCACTACGGTAGGCCCTAGTATGTAGGCCTCCCAGTCCTCCTTAAAAACATGTCTAATAATTGACCCCCCAAAACTAAAAAATTTGATCTGCCCGAAGATTTTCCACCAGCTGGGAGTATTACAGAGTCGAGTGTGCGTGCGTTGGCGGGGGGGCCAACGACCGTCGCCCTAGATTAACAATCAAAAAATGCCACTTAAAAAAAAGCCGAAGTAGGCCTAGGGCCTACCTTTTTTTTCCCCAACCCAAAAGGTAGTTTGTGACCGCCTAGGCTAGCCCAGGGCCCTTTTGGGGGTGGGCCCAGCCCGTCTCCCTTTGCTTAGGGGGGTAGGCCAAATCCAAATTTCAACGAACTTACCAATAGGGATAGCTTTTCATTTATGAAATATTTTGGGGGGGGTTCCGCCCCCCCTTTCGGTCACTTTTGTGTAGATTTTTTACCTTTTTTACCCAAAGTTTTGCACTGCGGGCGTTGTGTCACGCCCGGGTCACCGCCGTCCCTTCTACAAAATTTAAAATTTAAAACATTGGGGGGGTTTTTTTCGGCGTCGAGACGGGGGTGCAGCGCCAAATTTTGGGGTGGACACGGAGAATAAAAATAACCTCAATCAATGGCTGCTCAAACAAGTAAAGGGGGCATTTTTAACCGTTTAAAAAATGTTTTGTTAAATAGGCCCCCAGGCCCGTAAAAAAAGATTAGTAAACCCAAATTTCCCAAAAACAAAAAAAACCATCTTAATAATATAATTTAATTTTTATTTGAATACAAACCCCCCCCCAGAAACTCCGGGTTAGGTGGGAAAAGTGAAAGGGGTTTGGGTTTTTTAAAAAACCTTTTGGGACGGGGGGGGGGGAAAGAAAAATTAAAAAATTTTTGGGGTTTAAGGGGAACCCAATTAGCCCCCTTAAGGGGGCTTAAAAGTTAAGAATTGGAAAAAAAAAAAGGGGGTTTTTTCCAAAGGGGAATGTGGGGCGGGGAGGAAAAAGATTTTCTTATTAAAAAAGAATTTAAAATTAAGGTTTTTAAAAAAAAGGGAGGGAATTTAAAGGGGGGAACCCGGAAGGGAAATTTTTGGCCCACCCAAAGGTTTTTTGGAAAAATCAAAATTGAGAACCAATTTAAATTTTTTCTAAACCAAACCCTTAAAACAAACCTATATTCCTTTTTTGGGCCCCCAACGGGGTAAAAAATGAAATGTCAATTTATGAAATTTTGTATTTTAACTGAATTTAAGTTTATAAAAAAACTTTTCTTTTCTTTTCTTATCCAAAGTTGGGCTCCCGTCTTTTCGATAATTTTTATTTCTTTACAGGATCATTTACCCGGTGAAAAATTTTCGGGACTATTCGTAAATTTAAAACCCTTTTAAATTGCCCTTTATTATATATCTAGGCCTAGGGCCTTTGGCCCCAGCCCCTAGGGAAAGGGGCCCCGGCCGGGGACTTTTGTTTTTGGCGGGGTCCCAACTTTTACCAATTTTTTTGTAGGTGCGGGGGTGCCCACTTTTGTAAAAACAGTGGGGTCCCGGGCGAAACCCCGGTGGGGGTTGGGGGGGGTTAAAAAAAAAAGAAAATAATAAATTATTCCTCTAACGTCGCTAGGCCAGGGCCCCTTTTAAAAAAAACATCTTTTTTGTGAAAAATCTTTATATTATATAGGCCATATAAATATATTATTTTAATTTCAAATTTTTGTTGCAGACAAGCACAAAAGGGAATTTTTTAATTCCCGTTTAAAACCTATGTGTTTGATTTTTTTGTAATTTTTTTTTTTGTAAATTGTTTTTTAAATTTAAACCCAAATTGACGCCCCCGAAATTTTTTTTTGTACCAATCACGGCAATAAAAACTTTTTTTAAATTTTTAAAATAGCGAGTTAAAAAGGGGTTGTAGGGGCCCGGGTATTTAACCCATTTTTTATACGTTTTTAAATTCATTAAAGGGTTTTTTAGTTTTTTTTCATCAAAAAAAAAAACGTGTTAAAAAAATTGGGACCCACCAAGTACAGAAGAGCCTACCCCCCCTGGGGCCTACCCCCAAATTTAATCCTCTACCCTTTCATTCAGAGGTATTGCATCCATTAGTTCATGTGGGTGAGTTCAGTTTAGTTTAGTTTTTTTTTCTGAAATTTGAGTTTTCACCGGTGGCAGAATTTCTCTCCCCATTATCCCTCCTTAAACTTAAATTTAAATCTTTCTCCCCCACCCCATCCCCCTTTTAACCTGTTCCATCTACTTTTTCTAAACCCGAAAAGAAAATTTTTTCCCCATCAGTTTTAAAACCCAACCTTTCAATTCGCTATATCATTCTTACCCAAATTAAACCCCTTTTCTCACATCTTTACCAATTTTATCCTCCTTCAAATCCCCCGTAACTCTATAGAATTTTGCCAAACTGTCTTTTCTCCTCCCTACTTCCAAAGTCCCATTCCAAATTTTCCCCCAATTCTCCAGAAAATTTTATATTCCCTTATTTCCAGCCCTCTTTCTCTTGAATTCTCTCCATCTCAATCCTTTCCCCCCAACCCCCCCCGGGGCCTTCTTTTGCACCTTCTCTTTTCATTTTTTCTCTCCACCCCTTTTAGGGTTACGGATCCCCAAAAAAAATCCCGCATATGATAGGCCACTCATCACAGGTCTCACAATGTTTTATACATATGGTTTCTCACCCCTTTTGCAACTTCCACTGTCACCCTTCTTACAAAACATAAGTACTCTATGCCCTTTTAACTAGTACCTCATTAACATGGAAAACCCCAGTTCAACCCCTTTCCAATGTACACCAAGGAAATTTGTAATAGCCTACTTCTCTTGTAGATGCTCCCCTTGTATGATAATCCCCAGTCACTTTTCTCTTTCTTTCAAACGTAACAACCTTGAAACTTTTTATTTTAAAAAACCCAAATTTATTTCATCTACCATACCCCCAAAATATCCAAGTCTCCCCTGTAACCCCTCGCCGATCTTCCTAATAAAAATCTCCCCTGTAGATTATGCAATCACTGCAAAAATCTTGCTTAATTCCACACCACTAACAATATCATGATATACCTAAATTAAGAACAACAAATGGCCTAGTACACTTCCTTGAAGTACTCCAGATTTCCCCTTAATTTCCCTGACAGATTTAAACCAAACCCTCTTACCCTCTGCGTTCTATCCTTTAAAAAAAATCCCCTACCCATCTTACCACCCACTTATCCTCAATTACATCATCTAATTTCTTTAGTAATTTCCCATGCAATAGGCCTACTTTACCAAATGCCTTTTCAAAATCTATGAAAATTGCATCTACTTCACCCCCTCTATAGTGTACTCTATTATCTGTGCCCTCTATCAATAATTCCACTCAACTCATTTGTTAAACCTAATAATTGAGTTTCACAGTGAGTACCCTTTTCTAAACCCATGTTGTCCTTCATTTAGCCATCCCTTTTCATCAAGTATCTCACGAATATGTTTTCCAATCATTTGCTCCATTATTTTGCTCCCAATTGAAGTTAATGACATTGGCCTATAGTTACCTATATTCCCCTTACCCCCTCCTTTAAAAATCGGTACGACTGATGCGCTTCTCCGTCCATTAGGCATTTTCCCACACTTATGATCTTGAAAAATATCCTTGAAGTATGGAACCACAGATGCCCAGCCAGCTTAATAAATTTACTCACCAACCCATCATTCCCGGGTGCTTTGCCATTAGGGTAAGTTCCTTATTACTTCCTTTACATCCTTATCAGATATACTCATTGCATTACAACCCCTGTCACCACCCACAACATCAAGTACATGGTCTACATCATCACCATCCTGAAACACCCTGGAGTACAAATCCACTTAGAGCCCCAGCTTATTCAAGGTCTTTTACATGTGTATACTCCCCCCTTCACCCCTACAAAGTTGGGACGTCCTTAATAACTTTATTACCCTTAATAGGCCTACTTATACATTCTGCTCCAACTCCCTTTAATATCTTTCTCATCCATTTTTTCCCAATAAAAATACCCCTTTGCTTCCTTTTTCCATCGTTCAAATCTTTTCCCTTTTCGTAAATTTTTCATCCTTACCATACCTGTTAATTTATATCTATTATGCAACTTCCTACTTTTAAACGCTTTAACCTTCTAATTATCCGATTTAATAAACAGGATCCCCCTTCCATCACGAATAAACTTACTGGGAACAAGAGATGATCTCACTTCATTCATTATACTTAAAAAGCTTTCCCACATACCATTAATACCCCTCTTATCATTACCCTCAGACCAAAACCCTCATATCTGTCGCCAAATCAATTCTTATGTCGTTCACATTCGCTAAGTCATATCTCCAAACTGTTCTTTTATTATTCAATGGAATTTCATCATGTTCTCAACTCCATTATTTATGATGAATTCAGCTATTGGAACCCTATGGTCACTATTCCCTCTACCACTTCAGTACTTACCACATATCTTCTGGATTACCAAAATAACATCCAATATATTTCCACCCCAGCCATTAATCTTGTGTTTTCACTAACAAACTGTTTAAACCCTTCATTAACAATGCCATTAATCAAACCTTGTACTATACCAACCCTTGATTCCACTCCACCATCCCAATTTATTCCTGGCAAATTTAAGTCACCAACCACTATGGTTCTTGCACTCAAATTTTTCCCTTTTCAAACGTTCCTCTAACTTTAATAGTAGTATATCAACACCTCCCGTCGATACACTCCAATTAGGGCCCCACCTCTAGTTTTTTTATCTTTACCATAATTTACATTTACACCCTCATCTCACAGTTTCCCTCAACCCATAGCACACCACCTTTACATTTTTCTTTACAAACAGTCATTATACCACCCCCATATTAATTCCTATCCCTCCTAAATATATTATACCCCTCTCTCCTTATTTCCCATCATAAACTTTTTCATCTAACCAAGGGCTCAACTGCAACCACAACATCTGGATAATATATTTCTATTAAGGACCAAAACTGATCAATTTTACCCCTTAACTTCTACAATTTACTTCCATTACATTTAAAAATTCTTTTGTCGTTCTACTCCACCTTACCAGAGATGCTGATTGTCTTCTCAACATGGCTCCTAGTTTTCTCATTTACATATTTCTTTACAAACAATCATGTTGTACCACCCCCATATTAATTCCTATCCCTCCTAAATATATTATACCCCTCTCTACTTATTTCCCCATCATAAACTTCTTCATCTAACCAAGTCTCAACGCAACCACAACACTGGATATATATTTCTATTAAGGACCAAAACTGATCAATTTTACCCCTTATACTTATACAATTTACTTCCATTACATTTAAAAAAATTTTTTTGTCGTTCTACTCACCTTACCAGAGATGCTGAAATTTTCTTCTCAACATGGCTCCCAGTTTTCTCATTTCAAACCAACAATCCTCCAATAATTTCTTCTCTATTTCTCTTCCCCTCTTCCCAAGACCATTTCCCTTTTGGGAACATCGAGGCACGCGTCTCCTCGTGGAGAGTCCGGCGTTCTGACAAAGGTAAAATTGGGACATGAGTCGGCCTGTTTTGTAAATTTAGTTTTTGAGAAAAAAACCCCTGCACTCAAATTAAAGATCCAAGCTTTTCCAGGTACTTTGTGCTCGATACCCGGGCTACCCGCGGGGAGTAAATGTTCGATTTATCGTCATGGGTGTGAAATGATTCAGAAAAATCATTTGGGAGTTGCAAAATAAATTTGGGAAAGGGCACGTATGTTTTAGTGTACGATGACTCGGGATTCATGGGATCGGAGCAACTACATCAAGCAGAAAGGGTTAGGGCCTACTGATTGATTATTACATTCCTTTCATGTGCATATGTACGCAACCAAAATCGGATGTAGGCTGCTGCATATTCAACTTCAGGCGTGACTAGAGTTCTGTAAAGGAGGCGTAATGTTCGTTCACTGACGTAGTAGTACTACTACTACTAGGCTCGTTGGGCTTGTTGTTAGCGTAGGTATCTGCTTCCAATGCACAAGGTCCAGGGTTCGATTCCCGTCAAAGTCAGAAGTTTTTTTACCTTCTGATTTGGACTTAAGTCCATCAGTTCATGTCTTAGGAGTTTGTAAACGGTGACTTTGGAGCCGTCCTAGCAACGAAGCACATAATAAATTCAGAGTTGTTCTGAATTGGCCTTGTTGATTCTGGCGTTGATTCGGGGGTGTTTGCACTGTCCATACCACTGATTGCTATAGTTCCTATTAAAAATATCGATCTTTGGTTGGTTATCGCTCACTCGTCGATTGCGTCGGGGCCTGCAAGGTTGGCTTAGTCGCTTTGATTTACTGTCCCCCACTGAAAATCAGTTATATAACTGAGTGGGTAGGCTCTAAATACAATTTATTTATTTATTTATTTAACACAGTAGTGGTAATTAAAATGTAGGCCTAGCTGTTTCTTCTTGTTTGTAAAAGATATAGTGAAGCACTTGGGACACATTAAGATTTAATAATCATGTTTGACACCATTCTGAAAGCGAATCAAGATCCAGCTGAAGTCCATTTGATCCGTGACAGGGAGATATAGTTTCAGGTCATCTGCATGCAACAGACTATGCATTGAATCTGCATACAACAGACCATGCATTGAATGTTCAAATATCCACAGCCTTTTTCTTAATTGCTATAACATTAAATTGTAGGCCTATAGGCCTAGGCCCTAACAACGATTTAACACCAGTCCTATTATCTTATTATGACTGTTTCAGTTTCTTATGACTCTGTGGTAACTGGGCTTTATGGCTGCCTAATTAACCATCATTATTGATTTTGTTTTAGACGAATGATGCAAGGCCAGACAACAGAGTTTTAAAAGAATTCAGACCCGTCAAGGTCAATGTTGGAAATATTAGCACGGCTGATGGGTCTGCAACAGTGAGGATTGGCGAAACGCTGTAATTTGTGGAGTCAAGCCCGTAAGTACCGTACCGGTAGTAGTGCACTTGGAAACATTTTAAAAGTAAAGAAAGCTTGTTGAATGGGAACCAAATTCGCAAAGGTGGATATCAACTCAATACCAGAAGTACCGGTACTAAACCAAATTGAGTAAATCAATTCCATTTCATAAATTTAAAATATGGGATCTAGGTTGTGGCAACCTTTTTTTGAGGTTCTCCGGAAATCCACTGAAGAGATTAAGTGTCAGCTGCAAAGCCAGCCCTAGCTTAATAACGTTAGGGCGGCCACATTGAGTTGGTGGTTAAGAGGGAAGCTAAAAAATATAGTTTTGAC